>VZSC01002836.1:22485-48232 GCA_013398225.1 Steatornis caripensis
CAGAAAATGGCTGTTCCACCTGCTTATGCTGATCTGGGCAAATCTGCCAGAGACGTTTTCACCAAGGGATATGGTAAATAAAGCCAAAATAAGTTTGGTCTTTCACTGTCTACGTGATTCCTGAAACTGCTGGGATTTTATTCCACTTCTCTGATAAATATTCCAATAATTTCCATTAGAATCCAGAGAATTTTCTATCGTAGCTCCACATTGCCCTTGCTGTCTGGAAAGGGAGGGTAACTTACTTTTCTTTTGACAAAATTCTTCCTGTTCCCCACGGAATTGTTGTCTTTTTTGAAAGAAAATTGTGTGTTGTG
Organism: Steatornis caripensis; assembly: GCA_013398225.1. Taxonomy (NCBI): domain Eukaryota; kingdom Metazoa; phylum Chordata; class Aves; order Caprimulgiformes; family Steatornithidae; genus Steatornis; species Steatornis caripensis. The sequence goes on from VZSC01002836.1 coordinate 22,803, forward strand.
TTTCCTTGTATCGTGAATAGGATCATTGATGTCAGCAGTTTGCTGATGAGCAAAATGCTGCTCAGTACAAATAAAGACATTATTACCTAGTTTGGTCCTAGTTACATTGCTGAGGTCAGTAGGATTAATCAGTCAAGTGCTATGTGAAGTGAGTACCAGCTGCATAATCTGCTTCATAAAAACACATAGTTTGGTAACTGTAGCCTTGCTTTATATTTTTAATAGTTCACAGGAGATTTAGAAGGAAGTTTTAAGAAATAAATCAGAAATGCTTTGTAAATTAACATATATATAATTCCTGTTCTTTTTCCTCACCTTCTAGGTTTTGGGTTAATAAAACTTGATTTGAAAACAAAATCTGAAAATGGACTGGTGAGTTCGGAATGCACTGAAATCCAAAACATTGCCATGCCCTTGCGTTGACTGTATATTTCTTTTTAAAAGTAAATATGTATCCCTTACTCTCCCCTTACCATTTTTCACATATATGATGACCTTGCAAGTTACTTTGCATTTATAAGTCTTGTACAATAGACAATAATGAGCACAAATTAGAGTAGAAGATACAGCGAAGGGTTCCTTTGCAACCACGGTAATTGCTTACTGTGAAAATGGTGTTGCTGTTTGGGGCCATCGCCATGGCCTGTGCTCGGAGGGAAGTGTCAGTGCCTCCCTCCTGCCTTACTGGTTTGAACGAGCAGAAATTTGCTGGTTTCAAGTGATGAGAGGTTGTGCTCCCTCATGGATTTCTTTCTGTAAAGGCTTTGGTTGAGCTCTGTGCTTGCACGGGGCACAAACTCTCTGGGGGTCAGTTAATGAGCATTTCAGAATAATGTTTTGCGCAGGGTCGATGATCAGTTTTAAAAGAGAGCTCGCACAGTTGTGTCCTGTGGTCAGAACTGCAGACGGTATTGTCTCTACATGTGCTGCATCCTCTTTTTCTTAGCAGTCACTAAACAAGCATAGTTGCAATGTAACTAGGTATGGGAGCTCATATTTAGAGCATCTCCAGGAAGCGTTTGCAGGCATGCTCGCTGATCCCCAGATATACCTTGTACAGACTAGCACCTTGTTCTGCGTTACGCTGCTGGTAAGGGCCATCCGTGTTTCTATTCCATATCCATTCCCTTAGCATGTAACGCTTTTTTTCTCTGACACGGAATTTTTTTGTGGGGCAAGAGTGTGTGGATATGAATGACTAGCAAACATGTTCTCAAATCGTCTGAGAACTCTGCAGTATTGAATAATATCCCAAGTGACAGTGACTAATATGTTCTACAAGTATTTGCCTATGTGCAAATATAGATATATGTTTGCAAATATATGTATTAGGTATATATATATATTTTTTTTTCCTTTTAGGAATTTACAAGCTCAGGTTCAGCAAACTCAGAAACGAACAAAGTCAGCGGCAGTTTGGAAACAAAATACAAATGGGTGGAATATGGACTGATGTTCACAGAAAAGTGGAACACTGACAACATGCTAGGCACTGAGATTACGCTTGAAGATCAGGTAATTTTTGGCTCAAAAGATGCAATTTACAAATTAACTTACGACAATGTCCAATTATGAATCCAATCAGTGAATTTCTTTTCTGTTCAGCTTGCACATGGCCTGAAGCTGACCTTTGACTCCTCCTTCTCTCCTAACACTGGGTAAGAACTGAGTAGGCTTAAGTGACAAAAAAGGCATGTTTTATTTTAATTTTCCAGAATACTGTCTTGCTTCTTTACTCTTTCTGTCCTAAGGTATCAAGACGGTTAATAATCAGCCTGTGGGTGATGCAAATGTGTACATCTGATTTAAATTTTAGTATAAACAATCTCTTTTTAATCCTAAAATATAGCAAGCAAACTTTCAAATACAGTAACTTGAAAATTAGCGTCAGAATTAGGGTGGGAAGAAAAGGTTTTGCTTGCACTCCTGTTGCTTATATCCGGCCATGTCAGAGGATGAGCTACTGTCAGAATAAAAGCGCTAAGCAAGTCAACTGTAATGCAAAGCTTAACAAGCTCCGGGAGCCAGTTGGCCATGGCTCTAATAGGTCGACGCAGTAATTGGGCTCTTCTCCCAAGCTGAATTTATCATCTGAATTCTTGCTGGCCACAGCGTGCCTTGGTGGTGGATGAGTATTTCTGACACGGCGATTGGATGCCACGTTTTATGTGGGCCAGAGGGATTAAGCAGCAGCTGTAGGTCTAGATGTTGGTTTATTTTTTCCCCCTGATTATCTTTTTGCAAGCAGTGCTGCCAGTGAATCAAAATACTCTGCACATTAGCTTTCCAGAGCAGCACGCTGCCCTGCAGGCTGCCAGGGTTATAGTCCCAGTGGAGGTTTCGTCCTGACTTTCGGGTTGTGTCCTGCATTGTCAACTGCTTCCAGTCCATTCCCAGTTCTAGATATTTTTGTATTTGTTAACCAGAATAATCTCTAGTGTTTGCTGATAATTATTTCTTAACTGGTAGGACTCTTAAAGAAATAAAAAAGAAAAAACCTTGTATGAGAATGACAAGTTACAGCTCTATAGCTATTTCTTAGGCACTTCACAGACACTGTAGTATCTAAGCTGGAACAATTGCCTTATGGGAGGACTATTATAATTGCAATAAATGGAGTGAGATTCAGTCCTGGCGTGACCTGGTTTAGGTTCACAGGGATGCATCGTGTTTGAATATGAGACACCTTCTCTCCCTTCCTTACTACTTAGAGGGAAAGTCATTTTTAGAAGCGCTCCGTGTCAGCTTGGCTCTGTCCCTGTTGACGGCGGTGGGAGGGGCACTGCTGGCTTTTGCAGAAGTTGCAAACGAGCTAATGCAGAGTGCTTTTGGCACTCCTGCTCTTTATTTCTGATTCTGCAAAACACAAGAAATCCCTGAGTCAATAATAATAATAATAATAATAGCAATCTCTGTGTGGGTCTGATAGAGCACTGAAAGAGTTCTTGGAGACTGTTTTTGCTAGCTGAAGTTTGATTTGAAATTTCAAATTAGCCTGACTTTCTCCAGAAAGATCTCAGTAAAAGATTTGGTCAAAGACAGAAGACACTCATAATGTAAAAAGAGAAGAAAAAAATCTTAGAGGAGCTGAATAGATTAGATGTAACCTTCCTGCCTTGTGAGGGTTTGTACCCTCGATGTAAACCAACCTAAGGACACATGAGAAAGCACTGTTCTGGCCACTAGCATAAAAAGAAGCAAGTGACTCAGGAAAGTTTATTTCTGCGTTAACCTGGCAGCCTTTCTATTGGCTGTAACCGCTGAACTTCATAAAGCATCCTAAGGGGAGAACGGGGTGTCAGAGCCACTGAAGCAGCCTCCTTCCTCAGCAGCAGAGGCATTCCCTCAGGAAGCAGGAGACAAAGCAGTGATTTCTTGACGTCTGTTACAGTAAATGAAATTACGCAGTTCACTAGGATTGTCTAAAAATTGTTTGTTTGGGACAGGTCAATACCTATTGACTTTCTGTGGCAACCCTGTAAACTGCTACAGTTTCCGTTCCTTCCCTGCATCTACCAAACTTCCAAACCCATCTGTTTAGTTGGAGATGAGGATTTTTTTGTTGTGACCTCCCGTCTGGTTTACTGTGCTGCTGCTTTTTAGAAGAACACAGCCCAGAAGTGCTCATCGGGGCGCCACGCCACGTCTTACTGATTCATTGCAAATAATTCACTGTAGCTGAATTAGGGTTTTGCAAATGTGAAAGGTAAGAAGGTGACACATCATGTGGCTCTCCAGGTATGTGTACNCCAGAAGTGCTCATCGGGGTGCCACGCCATGTCTTACTGATTCATTGCAAATAATTCACTGTAGCTGAATTAGGGTTTTGCAAATGTGAAAGGTAAGAAGGTGACACATCATGTGGCTCTCCAGGTATGTGTACTTTGTCTTCAAGGACTATTACACTGAGTTAAAGAAACTGATTTGATTGGATTGCTAGCTACGAGCATACCTGTTCAAAGAGATGAGATTCTTTCTTTTCTCTTCAGGAAAAAGAGCGCTAAAGTGAAGTCAGGGTACAAAAGGGAACACATCAACATTGGCTGTGACATGGATTTTGATATTGGTGGTCCTTCAATACATGGAGCCCTGGTGGTTGGCTACGAGGGGTGGCTGGCAGGTTACCAAATGACTTTTGAGACGATGAAGTCTAGAGTAACCCAGAGCAACTTTGCGGTTGGCTATAAGACCGATGAATTCCAGCTTCATACCAACGTGTAAGTATTGGCAGACAGGCATGAAAAGGGAATTTGAAAGGATTTTGCTGCTCACCAGAACAATGAAAGCGATGAAGTTTCAGCAGAGGTGAAAGAAGGAATGGTGGATTTGAGATGATTACTTCTTCATTTAAGACCACAAGCTGCCTTTTTTTAGCTGCATTAACTTTTCTTTGAATTATGTGGGTGAGGGAGTGCATGGTGGAAGGAACTCACTGAGCACCCAAGCATCTGGTCTCTGTGTTTCTAACAGATAAAGATTGTTAGAATCGATTAGCAGAATAATAAGACGAGTTATAAAAATATTCTTCATGAAAGCTGAAATAAAAGTAAGCCTTTTGCACATGTCAAACCCAAACAAAATGGTTGTTTGATCTACAGATGAAAGAGTTCATTAGAGGATGAACAAGAACAGACAAAAGGGAATGAATGGAAGAGATATTGACTGGGTTTGTTTTAGTACTGGAAGGGATATGGTGTAAAAGTTCATTTTAGTGTTGTAACTCCTAAAAATCTGTTTACACAAGCATGAGCAGTGGGAAACCAGGACGAAATTCCATGAAAACCTTAATTTCTCTGTCTCCTGCTCCTCTTAAGAAAGCAGTGTAGGCCTTTGGGGAACCCGTTTTTTTAAGATTAGGCAATCCCTGATCCATTCCCCCAGCCCGCCCTTTCCCCTTCGCTTGGGTAACCGGATATTCTGCATGTAGCAGAGCTATTGCAGGCTGTTCCCATCTGGGGGCTGAACAACTGTTCTGCCTTCGTGGAGCTGCTTCTGTTCTGTTTCATGCTGTTTTGCAGAGCTCTAGTTTAGGAAGCTCACACTGCCTTACAGAGCAATTGAACCTTTACAGCCCACCTTTACAGTGTGTTTGCAGGATTGCCAAAGCACAAAAATGTGGGCAGAAAACTTTCATCAAAAAAATATGCAGGGTCTCCCTCCACTCAGTATTCCTTCAAGCACAACGACTTCAAAACATTGCATTACTGGCTTTTGCTATAAAATGCTGTAATTATTACTACTCAATTAAAGCAACAGCAGAAAGTAACTTTATAACAGCAGAAGGGGCTCAGATCTTACTGTACCGTTTCTTGACTTCCGGAGGGTCGGTTTCTTAGGTTGCTGTTACCGTACGCGGATGATAAATCATTTGCTGGAGGACACCTAGTTTGTTTATTTAATACTCGTACTCTGTCAGTTGACAAGCAAAACCATAAATGTGTGATATGAATAGAAATCTTATTTATTTATATTAATAGATTATTTAGGTATTGGATGTGTTTCAGCTTTGAATTGTGTCAGAGTTTTCATATAATCCCAGAAACAGTTGTGCGTGGCACTCCCAGCACTAGCCTGTGCGGCTGTTCTACCTGGAAGGCTCGGTGCTGCCCAGGGATGCTGTGGCAGAGCTGATAATTTCACTACGTGGGGCTTGAAGCATGATCTTTTGTTCCCGGCCTTACACAGACCAGCTGGGGAGTTCAGCAAGTTACTTTCCTTAATGGTGCTGTAACATATTCATTTTCATAGGGGGATAATGTTTTTTTATCTTCATCTGAAAAGTGTTATTACTACTGTTAGAATTAAAAGGAGGTTTGACTTTTAAATTATTACTATTATTATTATTGTTTAATATAAATAATAACTGAAGGAAGGTAGGGCTGGATGATTTCTAGTTTTCAATATGACTTTCCTCATTTTTTAAGCATAGCTCAGACCGCCCCCTAATGTTGCAGGTCAAGACAGAGCTGTGTGGGAACCTTGCACAAAATCTGCCTGTATAACCAGCTCTCCTCAGCCTTTTTTTAATCCCTCCTTTTCTTGAGAGCCAAGCCCATGCAGTTATATGCGAGCTTCAGTCTTATCTGAAGTAAGTATTGTAGTGTTTTTCTGGAAGAATTGCTCTAACAATTTAAAAGGCTGCTGCTATTGCTTGAACTTCTAAATAGGCGTATCGCTACTGTTTGTGCAACTGCTACAAACTAAGGAACATCAGGCCAAAGGGGTAAAAGTGGAATGATTCTCAGTCTGCCCTTTTTTTTAATCGCTAAAGGTTCAGTATACTCTAATAATTGGAACCAGTTTGTATGATAATTTAGAAATAATCGTAAATATTTTATTTGCAGAGGTCTTCCTGTGGTTTAAAGCCCGTTTTGTGCAATATGTTTGTATCCTCTTTTAAGAAAATGAGCAAAAATGGAAATTCAGATGCTCACTGGTTTACAAGGAATTGCAAGGCTTTTAGAACTCTTTTGCTCTTGTTTTTACGATCCGCATGCTCTAACGTTTTGCGTTTTATTTACCACACTTTATTCCTCGTGTGACATCGGTGTCAGTAGTAATAGGAAGTTGCGCGGTAGCAGTGGTAGAAAGCTGTCATCATTCAGCTGTTGGCCAGTGCTGTCTGCAAAGTAAAATTAGTTTCCCTTGAATTTCTAGTAAGAGAGGTATCTATAGCGCAGATGTACCATAAGGACTCTTGCAAATGGTATTCATTTGTGAAAGCCAGTAGACTTGGACATTAAATTGACATCCTCGCTTCTGATAGAGTTCATCTGTGTCTGGTAAAAGCAAGCTGACAAGGCAGTGTTAGGATGACTGCTCACGCTCGGTGGCTGGGTTACAGCCCTTTGAGGGCACGAGGGAGATGTATGCCTGGGAAAATAATTATTGCAGAGAGATGCAGAGAGGAATGAATCTCTTTACTGCAAAGACTCCCACCTAGAGGGAAGGGAAAATGGGAAGCTGTCATCATTAGTCAGTTTTTGATAGTTTGTCATGGGGTTTTTTTCAGTTTCGTAAGTTGTTTGTTGAAATACAGTAACCATCAATGAATTTAAGCCTTTAAAAATGACTTCATAACCAATCTGGCCTAATGTCTCCATCGTAGTTGTTACAGGGATATTAAATGAGGTGTAAGTGAACGTTCTGCAAATATAGATCTAACTGGAAAAAAAAAAGATTATTGTTTTGGGGTGCAGTTTAAAACTAGACGAATGCATTCCTTCCAGGAATGATGGAACGGAATTCGGAGGCTCCATTTACCAGAAGGTGAATGATAAACTGGAAACTGCCGTGAATCTTGCGTGGACAGCCGGTAATAGCAACACGCGCTTTGGAATAGCAGCCAAGTATCAGATTGACCCAGATGCCTCTTTTTCTGTGAGTGCTACGCATGTACATTTATAAGCATTTGAAAATCAGCTCTTATAATGGAAACGTGAGGCAAGCTTTACATCAGTAAAGAACAGTTTTGATGCAGTTCTGTGGTGGATAGTTGGCATGTCTGTCTGTTTGTCTCAATTTTAGCAGCACGAAAGCCCAGCTATCGGATTTTCCTTAAAAGTGACACAGAGTGTTTTACCGTATTGTTGGGTGCTGTTTTGAGATTTTAATTTTTGAGGCAAAATTAACTCTTAGATTTTTGTTGGTGTGATTTAGATCAAATGCTTTACCTGCTTAAAAGGTGTTACTTTATTTTCAAGTAGGAAGGACTTTGAAGAAAGGTGCCAAATTATTTACATACGGTATTTTTTCCCTTTAAGGCTAAAGTGAACAACTCCAGTCTGATTGGATTAGGATACACTCAGACTTTAAAGCCAGGTAAGTCTGTGCAGAACAAATTGAGACATTAGTAAGTGATGTCTTAGTCTGAAAATAGCAAAGAGATTTTTTTGTGACAAAACGTGAACAGTTTTGTAACATTGCTGTTCTGCTTGGCAACCCAACGATGAACTTTTCCAGGGACTGCTCTGTTAATTGTGAATGTCTAGTGGAAGCAGAATTATTAGAGACCACCATCTACTGATCAGTCAGACACTCTTTTATGTTGATACAAAATACATCTCCAATTAGGTGTTTCACAGCTAAGTAAATGCATTTTTAGTACTTCCAGAGGCTCCCTGTTACTGAGGTGATTTTGCTTGAAAATGTGACTTCCTCAAGGTCCCCTGGGCCAGGAAGAGGGCAACCTTACTGCTGTGAAATTGGTTTTAATGTAGTTTAATAAATCTGCTGCCATAATACCATGCAGATTGACATGAGATATTACAGGAGACAGGGCTTAAGCCTTTTCATACCTAGATTTTAAAGTGGTTTAGAAAGGTGGGTATGCATCAAGGTCCCAAATTTTCGTAATACTTGACTCTAAAATTGGATTAATCAGTAGAGCAGCAGCACTGAACTGACTCAGAGCTTTAATTACTTGGAGTGATGAAAAGCAGAATCTATTTTCGTCGTTTATTATAACTTTCATAATTCAGAAAGATCCTTTTAAATTGTTTTAAAATGCCCAATCTGCCAAATTACGTTAACCTAGCTACCCAATAAATTAAAGCAGCAACCCAGACACTGCACTTCCCTGAATGTAAAGCTCATCCCAAGTTTTAACGGTTGCCTCTTCTCTCACTTTTCTCTATTTCGCAGGTATCAAACTGACATTATCGGCTTTGTTGGATGGCAAGAATGTCAACGCAGGTGGTCACAAACTGGGACTAGGATTGGAATTTGAAGCATAAGGAGCGATTCTACAATCGCTAATTTGAAAATACAGCATAGCTACCTTCAGAATATAGTGTACCTTTCAATGTTTTATGTCTGGGATGCAAGTGTTGCTAAGTATCAGTCCTGCTAGTTCTGGTTAAAGACAGCTAAGCTTTAAAAATGATTTTGTTACAGAAATGGAGACGAAAGCATTAAAAAAAAAAAAATCCTAATTCCAGGCTTTTTTTGGGATGTTGCTGTCATCGCATCTGTCAGCTGCCACATGATGGGAAGTATGAAGGTATTGATTGCCTTTACTAACGTGTTGACTACACAAGGAATGTGTTAATGTGGCATAAAAACTTTGACTTTTAAGATCTGCAGACCACTGTATTGTACTGTTAATTCCGTAAGCAAAATATTCCGACACTTAAGGTTTCAGTTCACAATGGAATGTGCAAACTTGTCTGAAAAAGGGATTTTTTTTTTTAAAAGGGCTTTTTTTAGGTAAGCATTTCATGAACGATTTGTCTTTTTTGGTTATATTACACCTACAGCTGTCTCCATAATGCTTTAGGTTGTCCACCTCATGTTAAGTCTGTTGCGGAGGAGGTTTGATGTGACTCAGCCAATACTACCTGTCCTGTGCTGTGGTTCCTTTCCCTTTGCACTGACTGGGAAGCTTGTAAGACAGGGCCATAATCAGGGACATGTCTTTGTAACTGCAATCACATAGTCGTGTCACTAAATTTAAAATGGACTTTTGTTTTATTACCACTTTTTAGCAACTAAATGGGTACATTTTTAGAGAGTCTTCCATTTTGTGTGGAACTAGACCCCAAAATGCTGTACTTGACACTACTAAAAATGGATAAAAAACCCAAATGCAACTTGAATAAAATGTTGAAATGTCGCCTTTTACTTTGTCTTTATATTAATTGTGGAAACAATTTCGTATTGATTCTTGGCTCCAGAAGCAGACTGGTAACATCTTAGCGCATATTTTGTACCACACAAAAAGTGCTTAGATTTAAGTGCCAGACATGACCACGTTCTTAGCACTCGCTGAGCTCTGGCAACTGCACGTACACATGTGTTAAGCTCATGGAGAAAACAAGATAAGGTGACTTGGTTTATCTTTCTTTTGTTGCAGAATTCACCAAGTTGAATTACCTTTCTATAAACAAACAGGTGCGAGCAATGAACAGTTATCAGTTGGGATAAACTTCAGCAGCTTTTCATTAAATCTTGGTCGCTTTTCATATGCAAGCAGTCGACGTGGGTGGCACGCAGATGGCAAGAGGCTGTGGTACAGGCGGATGTGCCGGATGAGGCAACGGCGTTACGACATCGCGAGATGTATCGATCTGCCTCAACAACAGCCTGTGACTTGTGCAACGCTGGCTGGCTTCCCTCTTACTGCAGGCTGTGCCTCGGTATTTCCTAGTATGCCTTATCTCAAACACTTAAACACTCCTGGGGGAAGTAGTCCTCTTCCAGATTTCACCAGTCCCAACAGATCACATGCAGCTGGCTCACAGTAACATGGCAGATGCTCCAAATGAATTAATGTTGCCGTACGCTGCGCACAGCTTGTGTTGTGTCCCCGTGAGCCTCTGGGCTCGTCCTTGCCTTCCTCATGTTTGAGGCANACTTGTGCAACGCCGGCTGGCTTCCCTCTTACTGCAGGCTGTGCCTCAGTATTTCCTAGTATGCCTTATCTCAAACACTTAAACACTCCTGGGGGAAGTAGTCCTCTTCCAGATTTCACCAGTCCCAACAGATCACATGCAGCTGGCTCACAGTAACATGGCAGATGCTCCAAATGAATTAATGTTGCCGTACGCTGCGCACAGCTTGTGTTGTGTCCCCGTGAGCCTCTGGGCTCGTCCTTGCCTTCCTCATGTTTGAGGCACCCATGTTTTCAAAGTCGTTCTCCCATCTCTCAGGGCTTGGAATGCCTCATCTGCGGTGAGAACGGGAAAGCCTTTGTCCATAAATGTATCAAATTTTGCAAAACGCATCCGTGAGCGGTACAGCGCAAAGCCCAGTCACACACACGGATGCTGATGAACAGCAGCCCAGCGGTGTGGCTGTGTGTGGAGGGCCTAACGCCACCCTCTGAGGGGAGAAGGAACCCCCTATTTTCTGTCAGGGGGCTGGACGAGCTTCCAGCCCGCCGGACCTTGTCCCTCGGGCCCCCGCAGGGCCGTGCCGCCACCGCGCTCCCCCCAGCCCTTGACGCGCCACCCTCCCGCCTTCCCATCCAGGCGCATGCGCGGCCACCTTCCCGGCGCCGCGCAGCGTTCCCGCCCTTCCGCGCAGGCGCCGGGGGGCGGGGGCTTCGCCACGTCGGTGCGGGGCGGGGCAGGGGGGGGTGGTGGTGGTGCCCGGGAAGATGGCGGCTGCCGGCGAGAGGAGCGTCCCGGCGGGCCGCGCTCTCTGCCTCCTGCTGCTCTGCGGCTGGGCCTTGGCGGACCGCGGCCGCGGAGCCTCCGGTGAGCACGGCGGGGGGGCGGGCCGGGCCGGGCCCTAGCGGCTGGGTGGGGGCTGTGGGCGCCGCGCCGCCGGTCTTTCACCGGACTCGCCTTCAGCGCTTGTGGGCCTGAAGGTCTCTGCGGCCGCCGAGGTTTTGCTCTGATTGTTCGAGCTGGGTGCCCGTTGCTGCTCTCCCCACCTCGCAGATGAGCTGGTGTTACTCTGCAGGGTGATCCTCGTTAAGTCCGGTTCCTTTTTCCCGCTTCCCTTCGGCTTCCCGCTGTAACCAGACCCTAACAAATTCGTATTTAAAGTGCGGCGAGTCCCTCTTTGTTTTATGTGGAGTGTGGGTCGGGCAGCGAAGGGAAAGGGAATGGCTGAAGGGAGCTGCTTTGGGCCGGCAGTGCCTCCCGTGCCCCACACCCGCCCCCCCCCCTCCCCCCGGCCTGGTGGGTGGGCGGGCGGGCAGAAGTGAGGGAAGAGGTTCAGGATGGGGGACCAGAAACCAAGAGATCTTAACTTCAGAACTCGTGGAACAACTCGCTTTCTAAACCCCAAGTTGTCCTAGAAGTGAATTTTGACCCTGTCGGATGCTTTTATGTGCAGCGTTTACTAAGAGGACTGTGTCGCTGGTGCTGTCACCGTGATTGAGAATTAATATCTATTTCTGAAGCTGAGGCATTGCTGGAGTCCAGGCACTACATCTGAGATCATCTGACAGTGTTGTGTAACTGTAAACAGTGCAACCACCATTTATAACACTAAATAGTTTTGGGTAGATATCATAAATCAGTTGTGGTGTAGTTGCTAAACTTGCTACTCCTATTAAAACGAAAAATAGCTTACTTTAGGAATGCTAGGCAATTATCCATTCTCACTCTGAAGCTGCAGCATTAGCTGGTGGGAGTCCCTCGTGTTTAAGCATGCATCCTTCTAACCCTTCCATGTTAAAATGAGTTTAAGAGTAATTTGAAGTGTGAGGATACATGTAGTTCTATAGGAAAAATAAGCTTGTTTGTATTTCAGACATTTTAGCTATTACTCTCTAATGCATTCTGTCTATTTGGCGAGGGTAGCAGTAAGGTCTGCCCACCTCACTCATAACATGCCAACCAGCTGTAAATACGAAACTGTCTGGCAGCTGCATTTCCTTGTTTACGTACGCAATTAGCTGGCTGCACTCCTGAGGGGAGATAAGAATTCCCTAAACTTGTGCTGTATAAGAGCTGCACAAGTTAACAGTGATGTGATAATTCAGACTAGTCATTTCTTCAACAACAGTAAGTGCGTTAAACGTGAAGTAGTTGACTTGAAACTTCAGCAGAAAGGCACCGTAATGTCTAGTTCACGTGGGATTAGTTGAGTCTTCTCTGTTTTACAGTTGGTTAAAGAGTAATTTCATGCTGGGAAAGTGTACTGTGTAAACAAGGAGAAGTCTGTTGTAACTGATCCTCTGTAAATATACGTGTTTCATGAATAATGTGATTCAGTGTCCTCTGTATAATAATTTACTCATGAATAATTTGACACAAGCAGCTGGTTGAATGCTTCGTTTTTAGAATCTGTAACTTTCCAGTGAATCAGGGAGCTCCACGGGAGCACTTAATGAAAGTAGAGTTACTTTTTTAAAACAAAAAATCAAGAAGTAGTTTGGAATGCCAAAATACAAGGCAAGTATGGTTCCACTATTTAAATTAAGAAGTGTGCTGAGAGTCAAAAATGTGTTTTTTGTTTTTAAGGTGCTTCCTGATTGGAATGTGGAAGCGACGTGCTAGAAGTATGAATAGATGCTTTTTGCTATTTTTTTTAATTAAAAAAACATTGGCTATTTATAAACTCGCTCTATATCTTTTTTTTGCCTTCCTTTGGATAGAGAGGAGGGTGATGGGCCCTGCCTCTGGTTTTAATGCTCACCTTGTTTTTGATGCAGTTCTGCAAAGCCGTTCCTAGCATTGGAGAGATTATGCATTTGCCTAAGGGTGCACTGTTCAGTAGCGCTGTTGCTGGCTTTCTTCATGATGACAGTTTGCTGCGGAGAAAAGACTTTCCTACAGGAGCATATGCAGTCAGACTGTGCTTTCTTCAGCTTTATTTTCTAACCTGTGGTTCAGTAGTTTCATTCAAGTTAACATAAGGTTGGAAATCCTTTTCTGTTTCTGCAAATTTAATGAAAATAAGTGCCTGGGAAGAGATGCTAGGACCTTGTGTCCTGCCTGAAGGAGAGACATTGCAGCATGTTCTCATTTTTTGCTGGCAAAATATGCAATGGTGAAAGACTGAAAAACTTTTAACTGCAGGAAAAACTTTACTGAGAACTTCTTGCTCTGTAGACCTCAGCAAATTCTGTGGGAGAAAGAGGTTGATCATGAAGAAAATACTAATCACATATAATTCTACAGGAGGAGAGGACATGTCTCTGAAGTTCTAAGTCTGGAAAATATGCATGCCATATTTTTCAGTGGCACTTTGGCATACTAGTCTAGTAACATGTGCTTCCAAGCTTTAATTGCTGTCCCACTCCAGACTTCTCTTTTGAAGTTGCCGAAGTACAGGAACACGTATTTCTGCATATGAATGCTAAAAAGTTTGCAGTGTGAAATGTGCCCTGTTTGTCATATGATTTGTTGTCTATAAAGTAAATGCCTTGCAATAATTTTCATTTATAGCGGAAGCATCACAAGATAGGTTAGTGCCTTGTGCTTAATATTGACTGTTTTTCATCCTTTTCTCAGATTCCGTGCAAGTGGAGACACTTCAAAAAAATGTTTCTTCTAAAAATGAGAATGAAACACTAAACAGATCCCAGAACTTGACAGACAGCTTACAGGGTATAACGCCAACAAAAAAAGAGGCAAGCCCAATAAAAAAAGAGGCATTCCCAACAACACCTAGAATCGATGCGGTGACCACAGTAAAACCATCTACAGCCAAAGGTGGTTCTCTGCCATCTTTTCTCTCTCGTGCGGTGACTTCTAGTCCTGTATCTCAAATGGATGTTGATGCTTCTGAAGATACGAAAATTGAGGAAGAAGATCTGCTGACAGATTTGAAAGACACACTAAATGGTTCACCACCCATCATAAAAGAAACTATGGAGTCAGATGGAGGAGATGACTATGGTCCTTATGAAATGACGTCGAATTCCAGGTACAACCCGGACCTTCTAGAGATGCCAGAAGATGATGACTCTGATGCTATTAGTAATTACAATGAGGAGATCAAGACCCTTGACGAGAAGATGAAAGATGTTTCTGTCACAGGGTTGGAAGAAGAAGACAGCCATTTCTTTTTTCATCTGGTTGTAGTTGCCTTCTTAGTAGCTGTTGTTTATGTCACCTATCACAATAAGAGGAAGGTAGGTATGCTGTGAAAGGTTGGGAGAAACAGCTTTAGTATTTAAAATGAAGTTGCGTTGCTTGTACGCTTCTTTAATAGGAGAGACTTAGTTTGTTGGAGAATGAAATCTTTGCCCACGTAGTCTTGTTGTGATACTAATATGTGGGTCGTTACTATAATTTTTATCTGCACAATGAAAATAGGCTTGAATCAAACATTTTAAGTGAGAAAATCAATTAATTGGTAATGTCAGTGATCAATCAGTTTGGTAATGGACACTGACAGTTTACAACATGAGTTCTATAAATGAGACCTAAGCCAAGTTGCATGAAGGTGATTGATTAATTTTGTTTCTACACAGGATTATAAACAGTAAATTAAGGAAGGTTTAATCCCAAATGACGTGGGAACGTCCTTGTTACAACTGTGATAATCCTTGTAATGAGTATTCACTTTAAGGTGGCCTTTTTATCACAGTTATTCTGAGGACTTAACTACAAACTCATAGGAAATGTTTAACATGCTTTCTGGTTTTATATAGAGAAGCCCGAAGTTACTGTTTTCAGGTAGCTGTTTCTTTGGTGCAAACTAATTCTCTGTATCTCAAAAGTAGCCTGATTAGTGTTATTTCAAAATATATTGGTAGCATAGAAAATTAACTCTAGCCCAGCCAGACCCAGTACAGATGCATGCACAAATTTGCAGTTAAATCATAGATTAATTTTTAGATATGTGGGAAATGTAGTGTTTATTGTTGTAGAGAACACTGATTTGGTCAAGGATTTAGGGGGCTCTGAAAAGAACACAGCTGAAAAAACCCCAAAACTTCCGCTTTACAGTGCGATGGCATATCTGGAATGTGCATTGCTGAGTCTTTGTAGGGGACAATGTTGAAGACTGTGTAATGTTTGAAAATTCAACTTTGAGGGAAGTTTGAATAAGTGATAAAAAAATGCCTTGGCTTTGCTATGTAAGTGACATAATGCTTGTAGTGTCACTTGGGTAATTGAAAAGCTATCTGTTGATAATTGCTTTTTAGCATTTAGAAATCATTTTGGGAACAGACAATACACTGTACTTTAAGTACATAGATAGTAACATGTATTTATGTGAGACAACAGTCAAATTGCTTTAGGTTCTCCTTTTCCTTTCCCTGTGCCCACTCATACCGTACCATTTCCCCTTTTGCTGGTATAGTTGCCCTGTCTAGTACAGGGATTCTTAGATGTCGGTAAGAAACAAGGCTAAATAGGGTAAAGATAATAGACATTTAAAAATCTGATCACTTGAGTGCTTTGATTTATTACGTTGCCTCTTTAACTGCTCTGCTGATGCTGCTGAAGGGGCCACTGAGCTGCAATGCAGAAACAGTTTATCAAATTACACCCTTGCTGCTTCTGTTGCCTTTGTTTCAGTACCAGGAATACAATTATTTTTAACAAGGGTGAAGTGCCAGAATAGGTAGGATGAATAAACTAACAAATGCCACTGTCTGGGGATAGTGTAATAGCTTGTGTATCCAGTACTTCTGAAGCTACACAGGTATCTCTACTGAAAAGGTTAGGGGTTGAATGCCATGTTTTTGCCAAACTGCGACTGAGGTTGCCAGTAAGTGACTTGATGGCAAGGACAGCATGGAAATGGCTGACTGCTGCTGCCATGTGTTATAGCAACAGCAGTGCCATTGCTGGGGCCAAGGGGTAGAACTGTGCTGCCAATAGAGCTGTTAAGATGTCTGTCAAACCCCAAATGTTCCTCCATAGCATTTTGTAAGTTGGCTGCTTTTTCTTTCAGATCTTCTTGTTGGTCCAGAGCCGAAGATGGAGGGATGGCCTGTGCTCTAGGACGGTAGAATATCATCGTTTAGATCAAAATGTTAATGAAGCAATGCCTTCCCTGAAAATAACTAATGACTACGTATTTTGAAAACACTGTGATTTGAGTTTGCTGAACTTATCACTCTTTGCCTGCCTAGTCATGTAATGATATTCAGGTATTCTAAATATGCTACTTAGACTGAAATGAGATGTACTCTCTTTGACCTGGATGTTTTTGAGATTAAATCTCATGCGAGATCAAGGGCATGATACATCTCTTTGGTACTTTGGTCAGGTTTTATATCAACTATAAAGATACAGAGTTTAATAATTAGTGCTCTTTCCATTCATTAAGCATCATCTCTTCTGCCTGGAGCAGTCCGAATAGTGGTAATATGAAAAATAAGCATAAAATATTTCAGATTTAATAAATTAATGACTTCAGCATCACTAAATCAAATTAAAGATCTCTTTGCTAATCACTTGTATGGCTCATAGATCCCACAATATTGCAAACTTAAAATAGAATTACTTTTTCCTGTGCTTAAATCCTGATGCTGCAAATCTTTCATCTTGTTTTTTTGGCTCTGTTTTCTTGTTGCATAACTTGATCCTATTTTAGGCAGAATAGCTGGCATAGCGATTTCGTAATTTCAGTATGCGTTCATGCAGTAAATAATTAAAAAATAATTACGTAGAAACCATTTTATTTCAGAAGTTATACACCATATGTTTCTTTAAAATGTTCAAGATCTTTCTGAAGGTATGCAGCTTCTTGACAGTCCCGTTTTTTTTTTTCTCTAATGGTATTTATGACTATTTCATTACCTTTGTAATTAATGAATGGAAAATAAGCCTTGACGAATAGTCTTACTAAAATACAGCTAGCTGGCAGGCTTTCAATGCATTGAAGCTTTCTGTTGAGTTTTAAGACAGTTGGGAAACAGTTACGTGGTTTGCCATATTATAAATGGGAGAGGCCTGAGAATGTAAGAATAATTTATTTTGTTGTTATTCTGACCCAGGTGACAGGCAGGTGAAAGTAATGGTGTGTGGGGCTGCCAGTCCGCAGACAGCGCGCTCTGATTTTTGACAAACATTTACGCATTAGTGTAAATCAGGTTACTGGTACAGTAGGGTTTTTTTTTTACCTTGTCTTTTGTACTTCCATTATTTATGTTTTCATGAGTTGTAAAATATAAAATCTTAGTTTTCTGTACATTCTGTTTGTGATTTAGTTTTCAAACTGATAAATATGTAAATAATGGTGGATCAGAACCCCATAATTAATGCCTTGGTATTCAGGTAGTTATGTAACATTTTGAAAACATCAACTTTACAGCTGTTGGCATGAGGATTCTGAGGGCATGATACTATCTTACGAATGAAGTACTAAAAGTTCTAAATCCTACTGTTAAATGCATTCTTTTCTTAACCGCAAGAAGTAAAGCACAAACAAAATATCCCAAAACTCTTTTCTTGCAGTAATTTTTATTGTATTTGGACTTGTATCACTTAATATTTTGAATAAGGTTTTTAAAATAAATGACAATAATGAGCTTGTGGTTTTTATTTTAACTGTTTCACTGCTTTTATACAGTACCTTACGATAAAGAGCTTGCTTATGCTTGGGATTGGACAACCAGTTCCACACCAACTTTTCTGTTACCGGTTAAATTCACTCTGTGTAGGGGGTGTATGGAGTTTTGTTTGATGCATTTGTTAAATAGTATGTAGGGTAGATAGCAAGGCTTAATCCTTTTAAGCTGTAGGAATTAATAAGCTCTTTAACAAGTAATTTTTTTACTTAAGTTGTGCAATGAATAATTCTCATGGAAGATACTTGAAGATCTTACCAGAACGTACCCACATTAAAGTGTAAAGTTGCCGTGGTCAGGATACAAGGCGAAAGGTTACTTTGCAAAGCTCCTTTAGGATGTTTAAATATTAGAATCAGAGGAGGCTAATGTTTTTGCACCCAGGACGTTCAGCAGCTTTCTCCTTAAATAAGATTCATAAAGTGTAGTGATTTTGACAGTAGAGAACTTTATGTTCACAGTTTGCAGAACACTTGCGGTTCCTTTAAGCTTGGTGCCAGAGGCCTTACACAGAACCCTGAGCGAGGTTCTGAAGTGCCCGACTGCACCGAAGTACAGTGATATCAATGTTAAAAGTTTCATTTCAGATGTTATTTTCTCTTCAGCCCGTCCAGTGAATTAGGCCATCGAGGCAGATGTTACATTTTCAGCCACTTGACTGACTATAATAGCTAGAGTACTGTTTTAAAAATACAGAAAATTGTTGTCAGCCTAAATTGGTATGAATAAGGCATGTTTTGTTGATTTCTGGCATTCACAGCTGTGCTACCTTATTCCATCATGGATGTCTTCCAGAGCTCTTGAAGCGTAGTTCAACTTGCCGAATCAAACCAATCTAAATGTTTTTCTTCCAGGCTTCCTCAACGCATAGCAATGCTCCCTTTAAGACTCTGTGTTAATATACTGGTTGAAAAATCTTGTGTTTTCTTGCCCTCCCTCCCTCCAATTGTTTGTCCTTGTGAAAAGACTGTCTGTGGGGAGAGAAATTTATTACCTTTCTAGCTTTTGGGCTGTTCCTTCCAAGAAACCCACTCTTTTTAAAACCCCGTAACTTTTGCTGGAGGAGGCGTGCACGCAGCTAATAGCAGGATTGCTTTTTTGTGAGATTTTTAGGGAACAGTGTCCAAAGGCCTAATGGCATCTCAATTACTCAATCTGCTTCGGTGCAGTTTGTTTTGCAGTCATCACGTTTTAAAGTGTTCTTAATGTTTAGCTGTGCTGTGACAACGCTTGTCCCACAGGTTTGCTATGCGTTAGGTGCACCCAGCAGTATTTAGGCCTAATGGACTGCGACTCACTTTGGCTGTACTGCGAGTGTTAATAAATCCTCTTCTGGAATGTCCATTTAGCTGTCCTTTCTGAAGATGCTCTTGCGTGAGGTTACCTGAGAGGAGAAAATAATATCTTGAGCCTTTTGCTCTTGATAGTTGTATTGGTACTGAAATCTTTTGAGTTAGGCAACGGATATCGGAGGTCATGGAATCATGGCGCGTGTGTGTGTCTTCTTGAGCAGCGTGTAGCTTTGCCTCCTTGCACTTCACTCCAAGCACTTAAGACGAGCAGTTGTTCTTTGCTTGCTCTAGCTATTGTGCGTGCCCTCTTTATCTCTCAAATAAGAAAAATGTCTTTTAAATATTTATACGAATATTTTTTTAATAAGGCTCTTTACTAATGGTACTAAGGGCAGCTTATTTGAATGTTTTTAAGTTCACAGGGAATTAAAATGACTTTGAAATCCTTGAAGTTCTTTACGTAGTGGGTTTCATTTGGGGAATTGCTTAAATGGGTTCTCTTCTAGGATACTAACATGTTAAGTACTTGGGGCGAATCTTGCTCCGTAAGGTTGACAGTGATTGTAGCAAGCCGCCCCAAGAGATACGTTCGATCATACTAAAACAGAAAGTTTGTGGGTGCATCCAAGCACATTCATTTAGATAAGGATATTCGCGGAACACCCCTGTTCTCAAAACCTGTCCACTGCTGATCTGCTCCAGCATCCAGCTAACAATGCCAGCATAACGTAGAGGCTGCAGTACCCGTTAACGCTGGTTGTTTATGTCCTGAGAAGGTGAATGCTAAATAATCAGCTTGTTACCAAAGGCATCTTGCCATCCGGTTCCTGCAATGCGAACATGCATGCTCACCTTCGCTTGGAGCAAGGTAATACCGGGAACAAAGTTAGAAAATAGGGAACTATCACCTGCGCCGGGGCCGTGGACTGTGCTGGATTGCTCCTCCAGCGCACTTGTGTGCCGTTCTGTCATCTTGGTGCTGTAAAAAAGGGACCGCACCCTTGCACGAACAGAAGATTTGAAACGCGCACTATGACTTTGACACTGTATTTTTCAAGGAAATGTTTCCATTCGCAATAGCCCTTGGGTTGTTGCCTTGCTGAATTGACTTGGTAGTTGCTACGCTGTTTCCTAATAGTACCAATAAAGAGGGAAAGGTTTCTCGTAATCCAGTTTTATGAGGGCTCCAGCAGCACCAGGAGGCTGGGGCATGTGTCATTAGTTGTGCAATAAAAGAACCATTTGCTGGTGAGGTAATCGGGATCAAACTACTGTTTTTTTTAATTTCTTTAATTGAATTTGCTTGTGGAAAATTAAGAGCAGGCAATCAAAAATTCATAAAGTGCTGAGATCAAATAGAGGAAAAAGCAAGCAGATTTATGTCAGATCTTGCCAACAAGAAACGTCTTGATTAATTTCTTTACTGAAGAAAGGAAACTTTCTCACATTAAGGTGAATTACGGCTTCCATCAATATTCTGATAAAAGGAATAAAATATTCTCGAAGAGCTTTCTGATTAAACTTCTCAAGATGAAGGTTGAAGCGCTATTTACGTAGGTTCTTGTTAGTGGTTAGGTTTTATGAAATGAGGGAAGAAAAAATGAATAGCATAGTTTAAACAAATGATACATTTCACTTTTACTATCCAGGAAATCAGGTATTTTAAAATATTTATAGTTTAATTTTCATTTAGCACCAGTGCGTATTATTCAGCTAAGTCAACTGTCCTTGGCTGCTGCTCAGTTGTGTACAGGGTGAGTAGAGAAAGCTTTATCTGAGCGGGGTGGTTTGAGTTACGGCAAATTAATTTGCAACATGGAGATGAAAAATGTGATGGCTCTTAAATAAAAGCTACAAAAATAATAGCAAAGGAAAAGGGATGTTTCTGCGGCTCTAACACAGGCTGCTATTAATATTAGAAGGAGAAGGGGGATGCTTTCACAGCTGTAACTTGGGCTTGGGAAATCTCGGCTTAGTTTCCAAATGGGGAGCAGCACAGCTGCAGGCCAAGGTGGACAAAACATTGGTCAGGGATTTTCCAAGTCATGGTCAGTTTAGGAAGCCTGCGATGAGCCGCAGCGGGTGAGATTTCATTGCCTTTATTGTCCATGAAAAGCTGGCGTGCTGAGCAAACAGCAGTCTGGCTGTCAGCTGGTACTTGTTTGGGCCTCAATTTTCTGCCTAACTCTTGAGGCAGCAATGCTGCCCAGGGCTGGGGAGGAGGAGGGTGTGATCCAGCAGCTATCCTTGCTTTAAAAGGCAAGGAGCAGGTCCTTGCAGGCAGACCTCTGCTGCCTGAGCTGCGATCAGGACGGGGAGGGCTGCAGGTCGA
This sequence comes from Steatornis caripensis, assembly GCA_013398225.1. NCBI lineage: Eukaryota > Metazoa > Chordata > Aves > Caprimulgiformes > Steatornithidae > Steatornis > Steatornis caripensis. Next base: position 44,356 of record VZSC01002836.1, read on the forward strand.
TGGCCCTGCGGGTACAGCCGGCAGCGGGGCTGGGTTCCAGAGACCCTGAGAGGAGGCTCCTGCTTCCATGCCATGCTCCCCTGCTCTGGAAGGTAAGCGAGTTCCTAACCTAGTGCAACAATTCCTCTTTCTTTTTTAATCTTTCATCTTCCTGGGTTGATTTGCAGTCTTTTTGGGGCACTGAGCTGGTTTACCGTGCAGCCAGACCAGTGCCCGAGCTGGCTCAAGGCAAGCGATGGGAGTGTTTAGGGCTTAGGGGATGGGGTCGTTCCCCGTTCGGTAGCAGCAAGCTTTAATTTGGTTTCTTGTAAAACCCTCACTAAGCCGTCTTATAAACCAAGCTCAAACAAGAGTGTTTTACCAGCAGTGGGTCGCTGCAGTCTCAGCTTAATGGGTGGTTTTTGCTGGGAGGCCTGAGGATTTGAGATTTCTTTTGGTTTGGGTTGCTTTTTGCAGTTGTTTTCTTGGAGGGAAATCCCTGAGCAGACTCACCGGGGAGGCTCGAGGGATGGTGCTGCCCTGTTGCAGTGGTGGTTTGTGCACAGTCCCCTAAGGCCACAGCACTTGCTTGGCCGTGCAGCTTCCCTCTCCTGTCCCAAATCCAAACTGAAGCTGCATTTTGTGCTCCTGTAAGGCTGAGTAGCTTTATGGGAGTGCTAAATTCTCATGTAAGGCCGATGGAGCAGTTGTCTTCGAGGCCGTGCGTCGCAGCCACCACAAAGCAGCAGAACTAGCAGCATCGTTCTTACACCTTTCCTTTTACAATCGAGTGTCCTCTAAGGAGGAGTCCCTATTTGGGTTTTTGTTAAACTTTTCTGATACAGAGCACACGAATGTTCTCACTGTAATAAAAAATGGTTAATATCAGGACTTCTCAGCTTCACTGTTTCCAATGTATCTAATTAGAAAGGGAAGAATGACATATTTTCTGTAATTGGTCCTTAAATAATTATCAAAATCATCTAGCAACCTCCTGAAACTTATTTTTAATTACAAGGTCTGTTGCCTTGTTAAGTTATTAACACGAAAATCACTAATCTTGGCGATTTCCTGTCTTTATTAAAACGAAAATAGGAAGGTTGCGTTATCCTTATTGAGGTGCACTCATTGAGGCTTTATTAAAGATGAAGTGAAACCAGTTTTAATCTCTTTGTACCGTTCTGTAAACAATGTTGAAATGGGTGCAGTAGAGCTATTTAAGGAGCCTGGTGGGGTTAAGAAGTGAAGCTCAGCTTCACAGGTGTGCCAAGGATGCTGAAGTATTTCAGGTTCAGATTATGTGATTTGGGGGACTCTTGTGTTTGTTGATCACAAAGCTGACACTCATTACCAGCTAGCTCTGCAAGGCAGTGCAATGCATGATATTGTATGTTTTTGCTAGCACCTTATTGCCTTTTGGAGTCGCACGGGGACTTGGGATGAATGGTGGAGGTCCTTTTTGTCCCTGCACGCGTTTAAAATTTGTCAGAGGTGGGGAAAAGGTGATGCTCTCCACATAAGTGTTCCCCGTCTGCAAGTCGGGGACAGCGAATAAAACTTTCAGAAGTACGCACACGGCCTAGTTTCCTGCGTCACAACAAGCCGCGATAACCTTAAAAGATACATCCTAAAGCGAGTTAACTCGTGCTTATCCTTAATAGTTCTGTTAAATTTCCACATTAAATTGTAACAGGGCGACTGTTCTTGAGCTGCAGTCACTGGGGCAAGGAACAGCTGGGTATCCTTTATAAAGGTGCCAAGTGTTTTCAACATCTAAAAATTGTCCTTTCAGTATTAGCTGATGAATTCTCCCAGTTAATCTGGAACAGGTTTAAATTCCTAATGTGTGCTGACTGTGAATCCCAACAGCTGGAATGCCAGATGTTTAGAAAAGGAGAATTATATTCCACGTTGTTCGAGGCGGAAAGAAGGTGGAAGTAAAGGGCGTAACGGTGTCATGCAGAAATTAAGCCACAATCTCCCAAGCAGTGAGGTCACATTTTCGGTGTAATTTATGGGAAACATTCTTGGCGTTTGAGCAGGTGCTCCCTAGAGAAGGAAAAGTGTCCTTGAGCCTACCTGGGCGTGGAGGCTTTGGGCTGGATCGTACCACAAAACACAAAAAGGCGCTGTGACGCGTGCTACCTCAGCAGCGTTGGGGCAGTTGGAGAGGCAACCTTCTTCCAGGCTTCTAGTTACTACATTTAGCTTAATTTAAGCTGCGTAACTTTATGGGGAGGTGGCTGTGGCGCACTCCCACGTAGCAGTTTGGTGGCTCTGGGGGAAGTGGTGGTACTGAAGTACGTCCCTGTGGCTGTGTGGTTTGTGATAAGGTGTTTAGGTGGGGGTGAGCTTTGACCAAAAAAGCTTGCTGCGGGTTCAGCAGCAGGAACAGCTGTCGGCTAATGTACCTGGGATCTCCTCCTACCTGGAACCGAGTGAAGGTGGTCCTTCCAGAAAGTAGTAAGACGTAAATATTTGAGAGTCCCAGTATCATCCTGGTCTGAGTAAGCGGTGGAAAGCCCTGGAGCAGCTACGTATATTTTATATACTGCGCGCTGCAACTGTTCACGGCTGAAGCCTGTGGGACAGGCTCCTCTGCGCCATGTCACAGCTGAAGGTACAACCTTCTTGAAAGTGATGTTATAGGAGTGCGGACTCGCTCCTTTTGTCACCTCCGCACCTGGTTTCTCAGTCTGAAGGTCAAGAAATTGCAAGAGGTTGGATGTAGTTGCCTGACTCTCCCTCTTCCCGCCACCTTTGCGGTCACCGGTGCGACAGGCTTAGGGGAGTTTTGCTGACTCGGGAGGTTTCCTGCCCATCCAGGTCGGAGGGTCCCAGAGGCCTGAGCCCTGCATGGGGACGTGAAGCTGGGAAGCGTGAGGTTGCCTTTAGTGACCTGTGGATGCACGTGTTAACAGATGGAGCCTCACAAACAAGGTTGGTCTTTCCCCATCAGCCTTGTTCTGCACGGGACTGGTTTGCAGAAGGAGCTTATTTTTAAAAGAAAGCCAGCACAAAGAACTCGGGCGGTTTCTTTGTCTCCCCACCCCAGAAAAGCCCTATGCTCGTCCCGTCTCGTTTCGGTCTGAATATTACGGGTATCGCAGCACGAATGAGATGCGTTCCGCTGCTGGGTGAGCGGTGGCTGTGAGAAGAAGAGGATCCTGCTGTCTTCCGTGGCACTTGCTCGGAGCAGTGCCTGCTCCCTGCCTGGCACCCGGCTGGTGGGCGAGCAGAGACAGCGCTAAACGAAAGTTGTGTTACGGGAAGAATTCAGTGGCGAGGCAGAGGAAGGTATTTTAACTGGCAATCCAGCTTACCTTGCTGGTGCTGTGAAACCATCGTTGCTGAGGACAACTTTTCGCTGAGCAATACTCAGAAGTGAAGTTATCGTCAGCTTAGGTATGGAAAGGATTTCTTTTCCCCTGCTTTTCCCGGTGCTTCCCTGCTGTCGGAGGAGCAGCCGGCAGGGGGGAGTGTGACTGCGCCGTGCAACGCAGCGTTCCAGCCGGCAAGGAGCGGGAGAAGTGCGAGGTAAGCTCAGGAGCGCGCGTTGCGATCCCTCCAGGCAAAAGCTGGCACGGCGAGCCCGTGAAGCGCCTCCGGCTGCTTGCTGGGGGGACGAGGGGCGATGGGGCTGCAGCGCGACGTGCAACCGGGTGCAGAGGTCGCCCCTGAGGGTGCTGGGTGCGCCCCGGTGGCGCGGCGGCATGAGGATGGAGGGGCTCTGGGGTCCCCTCTGCTCTGCTCGGCGAGGCAAGCCTCGATGTTAACGGCACGGTGAACTGGGGTGCTGGCCCATAGCGGGTCCTCCACGGTTCCTGCGCCGAGGCCACAGGGGTGCTGAGGGGCGTTTACCTCCTCTTTCTAATTTAATAAAAAAACCCTCAAGAAA
>VZSC01002836.1:59955-89410 GCA_013398225.1 Steatornis caripensis
CATTCTATGATTCTATGATTCTACAGTGCTTTGTCTTGCCACCAGATCTCCAGCAAGGCGAACAGCTTTGTTGTGAGCACTGCATCGCAGCGTCAATAATTGATTTTTTTTCAGTTCCTACTGAGATCTTGGCATTCAAATCCCTGGCAGCCTGGAAAATCTCAGCAGTGAGGTAGAAGACCTTTTGTCTTGGAAACTTGTGTTTTCTGAAGATGTGTGTTTAATTCATGAAGCTATTATTTCAGCTGAAAGAAGGTGCATTATCAAATAAACACACTATCTACTGCTTTAGTCGGGAGCCTTATGAATTCCTGTAATTCCAGTCTTGCGTGGATCAAAAGAAACACGTACCACGCGGATCTTGACCTATAGTCGTCAGTCATTTAGTTGATCCCCAAGCACACGTTTTGAGAGCTGCAGACCAGACCAGCTACCTGCCTGCGTACGGGCTTTGGGCTGAGAAGAGCCAGGTTGGGCAGAGCTGTTGGACACTGCTGGCTTGGGCTGAGCTTTGGGTGCAGCTTCTTCAAACCAGAGTTTTTTTCTGGGGCTGAAGAGAAGCTATTTCCCAAAGCGCACGTGTTGGAGGGGAGAGCTGGGTGTCCGTCTGCTCATGGTGGTGATGCTTAATTCATGTTCTTTGGTATCACAGAGGTTGGGAATCACTGTCCCTGGGGTGTTATGGGCTAGCTGGTGAGAGGCATCGTTCATCCGATGGTGTCTTGGGAGGGAGTCCAGTTCTCCATCCCCTTGACAGTAGGAGGAGGCTCAGGTGGCTGGTAGGGTGGAGACTTAGGGTTTTTTTATTTTATTTTGGAGAAGTTGGACAGGACTCAGAAGCACAGCGTGCTCCATGCGCATGTCCAGTTCAGGTCATGGGTGTTACAGGTGCTTAGCAGAAGGAAACCATCCTTATTTTGGACGTTTCCCCTACGCGTGTCTATGAGGTCAGGACCTAGTTTCCGACCGCTTGTGCGTAACGGTCTCAAAAATGACTTCCTTAAAATTATTGCTGTCAGATTTCTTTCTTGCATACAACTTCTGCAGTGGAAGAATCTCTTTGTATTTTAATTACAGAGCTGGGGTTAAGGAACAGTGCAGTCCTTATAGCCACTACGATCTTTTTGCCTAGTTTCCATCCTCTCCCCAGCTACCCCCAGCAGCATTATTATAAAACTAAACCAAATAATTTTCTTGAAAGAAATGGCACACCGGAATGAACTCCCAGAATGTCTGTCTGGAAAAGCGGTTGGCATCCTTAGCGGTAAATTGCAATGTAGTAAATTAGAGAGGCATTTCATAGCTTCAAAATTGATCATTTTTTAATAAATGTTAATATAGTCAAAGGAAATTCTGTGATCCAACTGCGCCAGCCAATGCAGCATTAAGGCAAAGAGTCAATCAAGACATAATTTTGTGATCATATAATTCAGAATGGCTGTGTATTCTTTCTAACTCCTTTTTTATTGCCGCGGGCCTATTTGGATAGCTGTAAAATGCTGTTTATTCATTCTCTTGACCCTTATTTAAAATATAGTTTTTTTACAATTCATTTTAAGCTGACAGCATGTAAAACTCTGCAGGTAATAAGAGAGTTAATAGGAGAACACTCTTTAACTGCAGGCTTTCTCAATGCATTACATGTTAGTTGCTAATCGGACTTGGAGAAATTGCTGAAATATCTTAACGAACGTTGGGTCTGATGCACCGAAGCATTCCTCGGGATCTGTGTCAGTGCAATCAATGCCCTGACATCTGGCCCCTTTCCAACTCCTTAAGCCCAGAAGAGAGCCCATACAGTTTGGATTTGCAGAGCGCAGAATTAAGAACTGGCTAAAAGTTGACATAAGTGATACAGGTCACAGCACGGACCAATTTATTTATTTTTTTTTAGCTTTGTTATCTTAAGAAGTGACGCTTGTGTTATCCGGCTGCCGGTGTACACGTTGGCACGACGGTGTATCCTTTCTTCTTGCAACTTTTGAACCTGTTAACAGATTTTAACCCTATTTTCCAGTAGTAGCGGCTTTGAAGCGATGATGTTCCTACAAATTTAGTGACAACAGACGGACAGCAGAGAAAATACTTTTCAGAGCTTTAGACTATGGGAAAGGCTGAAGCGTCACCTCGACTCTTTGCTGTGCACCAGGGAATCAGCAGAGGAGGGGGATCGCCTCGCACGGATGCTGCAGGCGAGCAGGGATCTTCCCCAAAGCTCGGCCTTTTGAAGGCAAGCAGGAGCTGCGCTGGCTTTTGCGGAACTGCTTGTTCAGGCGAAATGGAGGAGAAGAGCTGGGTTTTTTAGCCGAGTCACTGCCCTGTTGATCCTTCGCGCTCTCTCTTTTATCTTTGGATTCTTCGCCTTGGAGCATATCCAGAGATAAAGCAACCTGCAAGGCGGCGCGTGTGCGCGTTTTCGATGTTACTGGCCTGACGTGCAAAGTTGTGTTGCCGGCTGCAGTGGTGTATTGGGTACGTGTATTTTTTTTCAACAGTCCATCTGTGCAGCACCCTTGCAGGGGCTGTGTCAGGCTGTAGCTCACCTTTCTATTCATGTGTTGGGTTTATTGTTGCTTATAATGCTCTCTCAAGGCTGCTCGTTGCTTTTGTCTTGCCTTTTTACTGCCTTGCTTNCAGTCTGGTCACCAAGGAGAAACTTTTCCCTCTAAGGAAAGTTAAAGCGTTTTCTTGGTCTGCTCCCGACCCAGAGTTTGCCTTCTATAATCCTCCTTTCAGTAGGCCCAAAGCAGCGCACTGGGACTTAATGGGGCCTGAGCGACCCTCCGGAGGGACGTGAAACCCCAAACACGTAAGATGTTTAACAAGTTCCCATACTTCATCCAAGCTTCTGCCACTAAGTCACAGGAAAGGATAACATTATGAGATTGTAATTTATTTCCATNTATTTTTATCTTCGTCCTGTTGTCTCTAAAGGGGTGTTTGTGAAACAGCGTCTATCTGCTCTGCACGTCTCTCTTTTATTAATAATTCATTAATCAGCTTAGGCTGGAGGAAAAAAAAGGCACCAAAACCAAACAGCTAGAAGGGATGGCAGCTCGGGAAGTGCGCTGTGCGTATTTTGCACCTCAGGCCGCACCATTTGCTGGCGCTACCTGCAATACGCCCGCCAGAGATCCGGAGGTCTTTCTCTGCAGATCTGCTTTAAAAAAACACCCCAAAAAGCATTCTTTTTTTTTTTTTNAGCAGCGCACCGGGACTTAATGGGGCCTGAGCGACCCTCCGGAGGGACGTGAAACCCCAAACACGTAAGATGTTTAACAAGTTCCCATACTTCATCCAAGCTTCTGCCACTAAGTCACAGGAAAGGATAACATTATGAGATTGTAATTTATTTCCATATTCTTTAATCATATTTCAGTGGCTGTTTGGTTTATGACCTTTAAAACCACCTTAGATTTAGATTGATAAATGGGTGGCAAATAAATTTAGCAAAATAAGCAATTTCAGCCTGTGGAAGGTCAGCAGAGGGCTGGGCAATCACGGCTTCCATTAATATGTTATATTTCAGTCAAAAGCTTTTAAACGCTGAAGGTTTTCAGAGGGAAAAACCTATAGCTTTGATGAATGGTTTTCTTCTAATAGCTGAATGGGAAATGAAAATCAAAGCGAGGGAAAAACCCACCTTGTTTCTGGAGCAGAGACGAAGTTAGGCACTGGGTTTTCCTCGGGCATTGGGGCGGGACGGTCAAGTGGGCTTGGTAACGAGCAAATTGCGTTTCGGCTCGTAAGGCCATTTGAACAGTCTTGTAAATTAGTTAATTGTCAGATTATTCACAATAACNGGGAAATTGATTGATATTGAGCAAAAATGGCACTGTTTTTCGGGAGCTGGTGTTTGATTTTTTGGCAGGGAAGCAGACGTTCGTGTGTGCGCTTACCAGAGTCTGCTGGGCAAAGCAATTACGGGTTCATCAAGAATTAAAATTCACCAGTGACTGCACAGTCATTTCACTGAGGCTCCTGGTAATAAAGTCAAAGTTGTTTCGATGACATGTAGGAATTAATGCCTAATTCTGAGCAGGCAGCTTGTTTTTACAGCCAGTGTCATTTGCCAGTTACTTTTAATAGGTCTTGGAGAGCGAGGGTTTGGCTTTGCGTGTGTGTGGGCCTGGGGACTGCCTTGGGCTGGCTCGGTCTGAAGGACCCGGGCACACGTCCCCTTGGTTTCCACAGCTGGTGACAGGAGCACCCGATGGACGGCGGCTGGGCGGCAGCTGGAGAAGGGAGCGCGGCCGCTGCTTTGTGTTGATGTCTCATTGCTCCCAAATAAGCGCTAAGTCCTGACGCTGCCTCCGATGCTCCTCAAGCAGCGCGCGCAGGGCGGTTTGGCGATGCTNCTTATTATTATTGACACGGGGCTTGAGCAGAGGAGAGCCACACAAGGCAGAGTGAACAAAACAGGCATTTTTATTAGCAGATCTTAACAGGGCAAAAGAGGTGAGAGCTCAGTGGTGTTAAGTCTCCATTTCCCACTGGCAGCTCTTGCAGCAGTGCCAGCCAGGGCCCGAGCTGGCTGGGCGGGGGATTAGGCCACTCTGAAGAGCAAAAATTTGTTAAATTAATTACTTGCTGCGTACTTGCTACTTTCATGACCATGTGCAAGGGTCTCCTTGTGGCTGGAGTGCAAGAGGTCATATTAACGGAGAAAGCGATGTGAAAAGCTCTTATGGGACTGAGATGATCTTTTCTTCATGTTCAAAGCTGTGAAGGTTTTGTGCGGAGCAGGAACCCGGAGCTGTTGAAAGCAGCAGTGAGGGGGAATCGTTACGGGAGAGATCCAGGAGATGCACAAAAGCAGCGCGTGAAAAGCTGAGTTAGAGCTTATTTCTGATTCTCTGAAAAGAGTGTTTTCACCGCAAGTAGAGTTAAAAATCCATTGTAATTTTTTTTTTTTTTAACAGTGGAATAAAGTCAGTTGTCGTCTCTGAGAGCTGTGGGTCAGATCACTGGCACAGGTTAAAATATCTTGAATGGCTCCTGCAAGTCAAAGTTGCCTTAGAGGTGGTACGATTTGTGGGGCCGTGGCTGGCGTGGGACAGGGAGCTGGGATGGCTCTGGCCCCGACGTGAGGGGTTGCTGGGATGGGCTGCGGTTTGCCTCTACGCGATGACCGATCGGGGTGGCCTTGGTCTGCTCTGCCCTGAGGCTGTCGGGAGGAGGTCTTGCAGCCCCTGGCTCCGGGGAAGAGCGAGCAGACACGTGCCATTGCCCCATTCCTCCGGCCCCGCAGGAAGCACGGCTCGGCTGCAGCCATCTCTCAGCACCTGCCGTCAGCCGAGGTGGAGATATGGGGCAAAATGTGGTTGGGGAGAACAAGGATGGGTGCTGGCGGTTCTGCCACGCAGGTACCATTGCTGCAAAAAGCAACCTCCCTGTTACACTGAGCCACTAAAATCAAAATGCATATGACGACCGAAGCGAAGACTTGTCTGTGGGACCGATGTGCGCAGCAGCAGCGATGTGGGACAGGGTGGCAGGAGCAGGGCTGGGGCTGGCTTTGCGAGAAGCCATGGGGTTTATGCTGGCGGACGACCTGTTGTCTCTGGAGCAGGGAACTGGTTATTAATGCTTGAATTGCCAGTGGTGTTTGCGTCTGATTTAGTATCACTTAAGTAAGTGATGTATGATTTCAATTAGGAAGCAAAGATGCTTACTGCATCTCCATGATATGTTTGGATGGAGAAAAGTGCTTTGCACAGTCTTTCTGTTTTGGGGGAAGTAAATGAAGCACGGGGTGTCTGTGGATTGCTTACTGCAAAGTTATTTCAATGTCAGCTGGGAAAGCAAACTGCAATCAAATTCATCCCGTGTGTGCCAAAGTCGAGGTAAAGTTGCTGGGGTGGGCTCGAGGGCTCTGGCTGGCACTGGAGCCAGGCAGCTGAGTGCCGTCGGGGGATGCTTTCTGTTGGGGTCGGTGGTCTCTGCCAGCTGGAAGCGGAGCAGCTCCGCCGTGTGTTGTTGGCCCTGCACTGCTGATACCCCGTAGATCTTCTTTTAGGGTTGTAAGAACCTGTGGTTTTGCAGGTAAATGGAAATTTCATCCTTGTTGCTAGTGAGAAGTTCATCGGTGCCTGTACTTCACAGATTGCAGTGGTCTGAGGAGCCCCTGGATTTGTTAAAACGCTAAAGCTTTGGCCTGCAATACAAGGCCAGCATTGCTGCCGAAGCAACACCCAAGGCTGAGCAGGAGCGGGCAGCGAAGTGAGAGAGGGCAACGTCAAAAGACTTTTAACCAAGACCAGCTCCGTGATGCTTGAGTCATTCACACCTGAAAGGGCTTCGTGTAGTGGGATGCACACACGTTTCTGGCTGGAATTAGCACAGCAGAGCTGTCGGCATCCCTGCTGCTGCGCCTGAGGTATCGATGTCTGGCGGCCAAGCAGCACCTCCTGCTCCAGCTGCAACCTTGCGCCCAGCTCTCCCCCGGAGCCCCAGGCGGAGCTGTCAGTGCCACCATCACCTCAAAAACACCCCCAGGCTCTGAGTCTGCGCTGCTGGCGTTTGCCTTCATCTCCTGCTGTGTGTTTTAATAGCAAGCGGCTGGAGATGAACCGTGGTCTGTGCAGCCCCGCAGCTGCACGGGCAGCGGCAGGGGTTTGGGAGCCGGACGTGTGTGATACATAGGAGATCCCTGGACCCACTTCCATTTATTAGGCCTCCGTTAACTCTGCTTCCAAGCCTCTCTGCACTTTGCTGTTCTCCAAGAAATCGAACCATTGCCCTCGTTGCCTTCTCACTGGTGAGGGTCGCACAGGATCTGCTGTGCAAGCCTCAGAGACCATCGGCGTGACGTGCCGGACGGTTTTGCTCCCATAGTAGTATTTCTTCTAGAGTGACAGCATTAACTGGTTTGGTTAACTGCATTGAGGGGTTGAGATAAAGGATGCCCGGCAATTACGGGCTCCATCCCTGGCATAGCAGCTGGCATTTTCGTGATGGTTTCTAAAGTCTCGCCTGGCTTCTCAGATCTCTGGTTGAGAACAGAGAGGGGTGAGAATCAGACTGTATTTAGGAATAAGTAGCAGAGTGTCTCTGACACAATAACATTTTAAATTACAGGTGAGAAAACGCACAGTGCCAAGAACAGCCAAAGCCAGAGTCTGTGATTTAGCATTTTTCACACACTGCCCAGCATCCTTGCTTGGGTCAGCTGGAGACCTGCGTTCTCCACGTAGCTGGGCTTCAGCTGCAAAGCACACAAGGTACAGAGTGTGCGTAGGTGTGGGTTCGGGTGCCAGAGCTATGCTGGAGCTGGGGGGAAAGAGAGGTTAAATGGCTGACACACGAGTCTCCTCGTGTTTTCCATGCAAATGTTGCCATAGCACTGTGTTTCTTAGCAGATTAGCTGATACCAGTACTATTAGCCTCATAAAATAACTGCAAATGGTGATTTCAGAACCCAGTTGCCACTGTCTCTCCTGGTGAGAGGTGTTCCCGTGTCTCAGCCACATGAACTTTCAAACTGCTGAGCTAAACACAAGAGGTATACTTTCCCTTTAAAATAAAGTGGTGAAGTGCTTACAAAGAAATTAGAGTTACCTTGTGCTGATTAGAGCAGTGGTGGGAAGGCCCCTGTAAAGCAATAACAGAGATCACTTAATTGCTCAGCGTGATACGTCACCGGTTGTGGCAGCGTTGTGTTTCCTACCAGATCCCGTCCAATCTGTAGGCAGAGCAAGTTTCCTGGAAAGCTCCGACCTTAGTGCTTTCCTCTGGTAGCTGGGAGCCTTCCTTTCCCAGTGAGAAGACAGAAGAAATCTTTTCCGGGTGCTGGAGTGACTGGAGGTGCTGGACAACGACTCCTTTGCTGCGTGCTAGGGTATCCTCTGACAAGCACCATCCTTTCTCTCCTGCCACCTCCTACCTTGCGTGTGACCGTTCCTGCTTTACCTGCACAGCCCACCACCTTCCTGCATCGCTCCAGCATGCTCGCTCTACCTTCGGGAAGGGTTTTCCTTGTAATTAAATGTGATTTATTTGCATTGTGCTAAACACCAAACAGGCGTGAGAGCCCACCCCGCTCCCAACAGATGGGGCCGGCTCCTGGGCGCAGCCAGGGGATCCTTCGGGTCCAAGTTCCCACAGGCCACATTTTCAAGTTGAAGGTGAGGATGACAGCAAGCTCTTCAGATTCATGCACTATTCATGCAGTCCTCTAGGCTCCAGTGAAGCCCTTATAAGATAATAAGAAATTAATGAAACGTGGCAGGCTACACCTCCACTACAGTTTTCATCTAGGGATCTCTGCGTTTCACTAATATTTATTAACTGAGTCTTGCAAGAGTCCGACGGGGTCTGAGATTTATTTTAGATTCGACGGACTCTCTCTGTGCAGTGAGTCCGTGGCAGGGTTGGGGTAAAACCTCAACTGCTGCTTCCACCCACCGATTGCCGTGTGAGGACACGGGCACCCCGTTTTGATCTCCTCGCCCCCACTGCTATCCCTAGGGTGCTGTGGGGTTTGCTGCCAGAGCCACTTGCACGTTTTCGGTCCCTCTGCCTGCAGCACTGCGGGAACGAAAGGAAAGCTTTGGATCTTGTGCCGAAGGGGGGTTGAAGGCGAATCAGCTCAAGAGCATTAAACACGGTTACGAGTAGAGGGAGGTGCAGTCGAAGGATAAAATAGGTGCTGAAATGGAGGACAAGGTGAAAGATGATGCCCCACTTCTCAGCGCTCCTGGGGCAGATGGAGGGAACTGAAGTGTCTGGAGGCAGAAAGTTACGGATGAGAAAAGGCAGGACAGCAAGCAGGAGGATTTAGGGAAGGACAGACCTGAGTGGGAAGGGAATGGCAAGGGCCGGAGGTGGAAGGTGACAAGAAACAGGGGTAGGAAAAAGACATTCGAAGCACAAAAATAACAGGCTGGGAAAATGGGAGCTACCAGGAAGGATTAGAAAGCATCTGTAAGCACTCCNTTACGAGTAGAGGGAGGTGCAGTGGAAGGATAAAATAGGTGCTGAAATGGAGGACAAGGTGAAAGATGATGCCCTACTTCTCAGCGCTCCTGGGGCAGATGGAGGGAACTGAAGTGTCTGGAGGCAGAAAGTTACGGATGAGAAAAGGCAGGACAGCAAGCAGGAGGATTTAGGGAAGGACAGACCTGAGTGGGAAGGGAATGGCAAGGGCCGGAGGTGGAAGGTGACAAGAAACAGGGGTAGGAAAAAGACATTCGAAGCACAAAAATAACAGGCTGGGAAAATGGGAGCTACCAGGAAGGATTAGAAAGCATCTGTAAGCACTCCGTGCCCCTCTGCGTGTAGGATGGCTGTGACTGAGTCAATCCCTTGCGCGTTTCCTATTTTTACAGAGGTGTAAGCGCTTTTTCCAACTAGGTTAAGTGTGATGTTGGCTCTTATTTCCATTTGAAGCTGACCGAGAACACCCAGCACCGGGGGCCGTACTGCCCTGTTTTGGCACTTGGAGCTCAAGGCCGGGCAGCGTGTTGACCCCAGCAATGCCCCTGGCTGAGAAAGCAGGCCTCTGTACCGTCCGCTTGAAAAGATATGCTAAGGAAATCACTGCCGGGATTGCTGTGAGTGCATGTCTGCCACATGTTACACGTAGCAAGGTATGTGAAGAAAAAAGTCCGCCGTCTTTCAGGTTATTGAATCTGTTTGTGTAGCCCACAGATAGGAGGCAGTTGACATTCCATGTTTGCTTCAGAAATCAGAATAATCCCAACCCACAGGCTGGCTCCCTTTCACAGAGATTTCATATCCTTTGTTGCTTCTTTTAAAAAGAAATTGCACAACTAGACCGAAAAATACCTTTTTATTCTCTATGCTTCCTAAGCAATATTTGAAAGCAAGCTCCTTCCGTGCTTGTACCAATTTAATTTAAAACTGCTTCCCTAGATCTGTGATCTTGAGGACCTACACATCTTTCACCCGTAGGTAGTGGCATCCGTGCAGACGCAAAGATGTTAAGAACTGCCCGAGCGGCTCCATGCCAGCCCTTGTCGAGTCTGATACCTGTGTTTCATGCGGTGCTGGATACGAGATGCTGTAAGAGCCCCGTCATAGGCAGACGTGAGATAATCTACTTCTGCCTCTCAACATCTGATCCTAATCCCTAATAGTCAGCGAGAGTCCCAGAAAACCCAAGGGTTGATACTCTTTGCAATGTTTTCCCCAGTTGTTAATTATAAACCTCAGTCTATTTGTTAATGTTCAGTTAAATGTCTGCACCTTCAGCTACAACCCTTGAAAAAACCCCAGCAATTTAAACGAAGACTGGTATTGTAATTTCTTTTCTCCGCCTACTAAAATGAGATTTCCTATATATTATTTACCGTTGTTTACTGTCATCCTGCTGTGATAAAGACAACAACTTCGTGGCTCTTCTGCAAAAATCCGTTGTTAGCTTGCCATGACAACCCCTCACGCGACTCTAAGTCAGCACAAGGGTGTTTCTCGCGCGCCGTGTTGAAAGCCAGAAACGATTTACATCTGCAGAGTGTCACTTACCACCGAGGCTGCTTTTATGAAAATCGGTGCTTGCAACAGCTGCCTCATGTGGGTTGTTTGTGCGTTGGCTTTTTTTTTTTTTGCAGTATCTCACCCTCTTCTGTTGGTTTCAGCTGGGGGAGGATGAGCCTCATAGGAATGAATAAATTTGGTGTGACGTGGAGCTGTTCCTCTTCCGTAGAGCAAGGTGAGTCCCCGCGATCAAAGCAAGCAGTGACAGAAGACTGCCTGGCCATGCCTCTCCTTTCGTAGCCCCGGGGCGCTGGCAGCCGCACACCTTGTTGTTTCTCAAAGATGAGGGAGAAGGAAGAATTTCAAAGCACCGAATGGGATCCTGCAATGAGAAGCCTAAGGGAGGATATACACCTGAAGTCTTGGGTTACTGTAATTGCTGTTACTGTAAAATTGCTCTTTCAAAGGAATGTAGCAAGCGAGAGAGTAAGGTGTTTGGCTTCTGTAAAAGAAATAGGCTGTCTGAGCAAAACCCAATAGCTCCTGAAGGGTAGGACCAAGCCGCGCCTCTCTGTCTTTGGGCTAAGTTCATCATTCAACTCGGGACATTGGTGACTTGGAAATCGCACAGCCACACATGTCTGAGGTTCTCACGGTGACCCAGATGCGCCTAGCACGGAACGGGGCTGGCGGCTGGGGCTGGCTCCCCTTTTGCTTGCTGCAGGGCAGAGAGGGGCTCTTCAGGGCGCATTTCCACGTGGCTTGGAGTCACCAGGTGCCATATGTATTTCCTGAGGTGCAGAGAGGTATATCTCACCTGGCGAGGTACTCTGCCTTTGCACCTTCATGTGTGAGAAAAGGATAATTTATTTAAATTTATGACGGCTAACAGGGTTATCTAACTACAGTTAAAATAACTCGCTGAATTATTCATGTGATATTTGGAATCATGATTGTGGGAACAAATTAGCTGACTGAAAACTGGAGACTGATGTTGCTCATTAATAATGCATAGAGGGAGGCCGGGTGCTGGGCGGGCGGGCTGGCTCCGAGCATACAAATGGGATGTTTCCATGTTAGAAATATTCTTCCTGGTCAGTGGTTTTGTGGCAAAGTATCACCGGTTCCACTGCCAGCTGAGCGATCGGATGCGATTGCAGAAGCAGGAGTCTGCATCGCGTCGGGTAGGAATTCTGTGCCTTCTGCTAAGGGTACTTCTGAGCTGAAGGGCCGTGTCCCAGACAAACGCATGACCATCCCATGGAGAATTTGTACTTTTTAAAATGACTCCAACAACAACCAAAACATTGCCAGCTTCACTTGCGTGAGTGTTCCCAGGAAAGACCTTTTGATTTTAAAGAGTTTCCTTTGAAAGATAAAGTGGTACCCTAGGTCACTCGGTATTTAGCGGAGTGATACTTCCCTTCTTTTAGGTCTTGTTTGAAAAGTCGGAGAATGTGGTGGATGTGAAAAGAAAGCTGTCTTATCACCTGGAGATCATTTAATGGGCATCGCTCTACATAGAAATCAGCTCTCGCAGCCCCAAAGAACTGGAAGATACGTAAGGACTTGGGATCACATTAGCTCTGAGGATTTGCCGGATGGTTTGGTGTGCCATCAGATAAGGATGGTATAACACAAACAGGGCACGACTTGGGTAATGAGGGGCTATATGTGAAGTGACATGATTGCTTGATTAAGATAATAGTTGAAGCATGTGGAGAAGGAAATTATAATTTATATATTGCTGATTGTGAGGTTTATTTTAAGGACATAATTTCAAGATTGCCAAAATCAGAAAGAGAGATCCTGGGCAAAAGGAAGTCACCGAAAGAAAAAGAGAAATTGCTACTGAACAATAAATATCTGAGGCCAACAAGGAGGGGCTGGTGGGCAGCAAAGGGCGGAAGCGCCAGAGAAGACAAAGACGACGGCTCCCGTTCTTAGGAAAGAAGAGAACCAGGAGCCAAACACCTGCTGGGGTCAGGAATATGACACTGGATGCACCTACCCCATCCTTTGTGGTTACATGCTGCCTAAGTCCAGCTGGAAGCTCCTACCACCGGCTCTTTCAGCCACCCATGTCCATGTCGTTGGGGGTACCGGGACGTGGGGTCTGAGCTAGCCAGTCCCGCTGCACGTCTTAAGCCATCTGCACAATGCCACACGTCGTCGCTGTTGCCAGACAGCTGGAAAATTAATTGCTGCATGATCCAGGGGAAATCATGGTGCTCTCAAATCAAGCCAAAACATCTCGTGTGGGTGTAACTGCCTTTAGCATCTGAGTGATGCTCTGGTGACGATGAATGTTGGTGCCGGTGAAACGCTGCTGGGTGGTCGGAGACGGGCATGGTGGCGAGGCGCTAGCATGGCCCGCAGCCATCTGCAGCGGCAGAGAGGCACCCCTGTGTCTCCAGTGTCTGGAGCACGTGAGGACTTTCTCCAAGGCAGCCAGCTTTCTGCCTGCATTGCTGATTTGTTCATCTGCAATGTCTTTAATATGATTAATGTGGAGGGGTTTGCAAACTGATCAAGACAGACCTGGTCTGCCTGTAATTTCAGCTAAATTACTGCGATGTTCAATTTCAAACATACCTTTGATACGGTAATAGAAAAAGCTAATTTAGCATATTGCACAGACTTTGGGTAAAGTGGAGGCGATACCGAATATTGATCAAATACATACACAGGTAGCAATATTGGGGGATAGTGATAAATATTTCCGTAGAGGCTGAGTAGATTTATATTGTTATCCCTCTGCAAGCTTGTACCTTAACTCCTAATGCCTTTAATTAGAGCTGTTCAGGGCAGGCTTTCAGCTTGTTTTCATTGTATTCCCATTATGAATCAAAAGTTTATTTGCTTCTCCGGTTGATGTGTGGGAAATAATGATATGGCATATAAGCTCACAACTTGCACAGCCACCATCAAAATGCCACGGTGAATGAAGCTACCCATGTGTTATGACCTTGATGCACAATTTAAACAGATGATTTTTCAAGCCAAATAAAGCCTTTCACATTAGGCGGTAGACGAGCCACTTGTATGCGCTACAAATGCAGCTCCCCCCTCTCCTAATTAATAATACAAAATAGTGGTGCAGTAGATTTATGCTTGTCAGCAGAGCAGTTAACTGTCATGCCACTGATGAGTCAATGGCTTGTTGTATCATAAGTGCTGATAATACCCAGATCTGGGCTGGGCACTAAGCTGTGATATGGCAATTTAGTTTTCACACACCATTTAGTTGTGCTTTTATTTCAGATTAATCTCTGTTTTTTTTTCCCTTTTTATTTCCGTTCTAATGCAATAGGCTCAACAGTGACCCAGGTCACAGTGTGAGAACTTGCTGTCACAGGCTGAACTTCAGCCGCGACAGTTTCTGTGGGTTTTGGGGAGAAGGATGCGTGGCAGAGTAGGGGGAACAAGCAGCTCACGGGCACACGAGCACCCAGTGATAACTAAAGACCAAGGTCCATCCTACAAGCAAGCAAGAAACACCACCATGGGTAACTGAGGCTGCGTTTGCCTTTCCACAGCGGCATCAAATTCAAGAATTCAAACGAGCTGCAAAAGGAAGAGGTNAGCACCCAGTAATAACTAAAGACCAAGGTCCATCCTACAAGCAAGCAAGAAACACCACCATGGGTAACTGAGGCTGCGTTTGCCTTTCCACAGCGGCATCAAATTCAAGAATTCAAACGAGCTGCAAAAGGAAGAGGTGTCCTGTTCCTCACCGCGTGTGTTTTAGAGGGAGGGTAATGTAAGGGCTCTTGGGTTGGTACTGCGTCGTTGGAAGCCTATTGCTACCTCCAGGTGATTCAAGGTGGGATTTAAGGTGAGTTTAGGTAGCGCAGGAAGGGCCTGGGTCAGAGCTTGGTGGGGATGGTGCTACGTTTGATTAGAAGTGGGCTGCGAGTCTCTCTTCATTAACCCACAGACTGTCTCCAAAACAGGGGCTCGGTGGTCTGCCTTATTTTGAGGCTCCTCAGCAAAAATTCTCCTTTAGCGAAATACTTGAATGTAAATGACAAGAGATCATCTCTGGCCAACCGTCGGCTGTATTTGGGAATTCATGCATTTGTCCTGGACTTTGTGGTAACTCTCTGGTAGTTCGTCTTCCCCTGAGGACTGGCACACTGGTCATTTCCTTTTGGTTGACAACATCTTCGCCTCTGTTTTCCTCGGCAAGGTTCAGTTGGATTCCCAATGAACCCAGTTTGTTTTACTGGTGACCACAGCCCTGGGGACACTGCCGTACCTGCGCTACCCGAGCATTTAGTCCACAGCATTGGAGTTTAAGGACTGCGATGGGTTCGTGAGATAATGGCGTCTGTTTCTTCACAAAGCTTCACCCCACGTTCACAGGCCTGCAGAGACTCGGGCAAAACGGTCTTTGCAAGGTGAATTTCAGAGCCTTTTGTGCAACGAAAAATTTTTCCCGCAGACATGAAAACGCTCAATACTGTGCAGACCGGGAGGACCCTGAACCTGTTTTTTAACATTGCTCTGTTGACGTTTCAGCAAAGTTGCGTCGAATTAATTCATCCAGGGAAGGAGATCTCGTAACCCTGCAGCCACCCTCACGTGTGGGCTTCCCAGCGTTAGTAGGAAAATGTCATTCAGGGACATGGACCTAAGATGGACAAGTGTTATTTTTTCAGGAAGCGAAATGACAAGCAGAAAAAAGGAAAACCAGCCTGCAAATAAGAACACATCTTTTAAACGGTTTGTCAGTGAAACAATGTCTATTATATTAAAGTTATGTGTATTTTCTCACCTAGAATAAACAGCTCTCTTGGTGTTCATCCTGAACAGCAGAGGAAGATCTCCCATGCACGTGGGACGGAGATTCCTGCAGCAGAGTGGAGGCCTCTCTGTCCAACGGTTCTCCTCTGTGTTTTATCGCTCATGAAGATATTATGATGCAGAATTCACAAGGAGTCTTTATTTCTGCTGCCCTAAATCTCAAAGCTATTTTAAAAATGCAGTCTGACCGTTGCTTGTGCTTGTGAACAAGGTTTCGGCCCTTTTGGAGCAGGGCCTGGAAATTCATTGAAAAATAACACTGAGTGAAATTAATATGTACACGGATCATTGTTGCAGCTTGGTGGTGCAAGGCAACTTGCTGTTTTCTGAAAAGCCTGCTTTAAGAAGGATGTATCTGACACCCAGTTTTTGATGGGGTTCCCATGCCGTTCCTCCCATTTCCTAGTCAGCCACTGTGATGCTCAGAGCAAAGTGTTTTCGAGGCAGCATTTCCACACATTTGACATTTGAATTAAGGTGGGATTATAGCGATAGCACCTGGTTACCTGCTTAAACGTGTGAAAGAAATTGCATTTTATATTCTTTAACCCTACGATAATGGGCTTTGGGTGAAAACGTTCATCAGTAATTTTGGATCCTGATTTTGCAGTTGGATTTGCATGGCTCATCCTTCCCACCCGGCCAGCAGCTGGTGGCTTCAGCATGACTTCACATGGCTGTAGGGATGCATCGTCGGCAGCAGAGCCCGTGCAAGCCTTTGTATCCAGGGTTAGTGGCCTTTACGGTCAGTTCAGTGAGTATCTCTTCCTGACAACAATTTTTTTAAAATTTTTACTTAAACACCTCAATTTAGAGTCCCTCTTGTTTGGAGCAGTGTAGGTCGGGCCGTATGTCCCCTGGTGCTGGGAAGTCTACCTTTCTGAAAATAGGCTTTAACTATTTCTTAACTATTATTTAACTATTACTATGATTATAGCCTAATGCGAGTTCCTCTTGGGGCATGGCCTCGATTTAAGGATTTGCTTTCAGAAGGAAACTAAGTGGGTCACACTGAAAGCAACCCAAGCGCTCCAATGTCAATGCACAGCAGAATTTAAGCACAACGAGTAGCCAGTCAGTAGCTTCTGAGCTACGGTGTTTGGGTCGAGGGAGTCAAAGTCTCCTCTTGTTTGTTTGGATATTTTGCATATTGAAGTTATTGGACATTTGTCTGCATGATTCCTGTTGAATTACATGAATTATAGACGAGGTAAATTTTGGAGCAGGCAACAAAATGGCCAGACAACCCTGAACAGACATACATTTCACTGGTCATCCTGTTGTATTTGCATTTGCCGGGGACTCCACAGCAATGGAGAAAACCCCCCTCCGCCACCGCAGCGAAGCTGAAGCCTTTCGTGTAATTTTTTGCTCTTGCCAATGCACCGCAACGTGTTTGGAACAGAAAAGTTTGCAAAGGTCACGTATTTTCAGAACAAGTATTTCTGATACGTTTTCTGAAGATCTATGGATCTCGAAGAAGGCTGCACTGAGAAAATACGAAAATTAGTAACTAAATGAGTTACAAAGCCTGGAATATTTAAAGTTTCTGTTAATGTGTCTGAAAGCAATAGAAATGCCATATACATTTTGAAAAAGGGAAGGAGCAACAAATATTTTAAAATTAACTGCAGAGCGTTTGGATGGAGGGGAAGCTAGAAAAGCGAAGCCTGGAAGAGGAAATGTTGTGTTTGTGCAGGTGACTGCTAACACTGCGATACATAGCCTGCTCCTCTGAAATATTGATGATTTATTCCATGTACCGTTGCAGCAGATGTTACCGGAGATAGTTCTGACCGTTTCTTTATCTCAGTGCCGGAGCAAACAGCCTATTCAGGGCAGATGTTCCACACACTGCTGTTTCCTCTGCTGGGCACGTGCACAGCTCTCTGCAGAGGGACTGGCAATCTCAGCAGCAATAAGGAGATTTTTTTTTTTTTTTTACCACCTCACACTCGTGTCTGGCAGCGTCAGCTCTGGAGTACGGAGTCTCCAAGAAAGGGGAGACGTGCACAGTGTTTATGTCTGGCTGTGTGACCAGCGTGTGAAAACGCAGATGCTTGGCCTAGATGACAGCCACCGACATCACTAATGTCTACTTCATAAAAAAAACCAGAAGCTTGCCGAGGCCCCGAGCTTGGTCTTGGCAGAATGGCAGCACTATTGTCCTTGTTTAATGGGTGGGGAACTGAGGTGCTGGACAAAGTGTGTAGGCATCTGAAAGTGCCAGCAAAGAGGTAAGGCAAGGCAGATCCTACTTCGTTTTAAGCACCAGGTTGTCCTTCCCTCGGGCACTGCGCTAAGATTGTGTCCTGTACCAATTTGCCTTACACGGAGGCCGTTCTATCCGAGCTCAGGGGAGCTAAGCTTGACTCACCTGTGGCCAGTTAGGTCTGGTTTATACCTCCACTACTCATCACCCTTTTATATCCTTTGTTCATATACAGAAGATAATAAGGCCGAAAGAGGAAAATGAGTACAGTGATGGAGAATATATAAAGAGAGCAGATGATGCTAAGTAATGACCGTTAAACTACGTAATAAATCCTTGGCGATAGTACAAAACCTTTGCATCTGCTCACAGGGTAGAATTATTTCATTGCTTCCAGGCCCCGTGTGTGGATGTATAAGTCAGTGCATCAGCATCTTCAGGGACACATCCATAATAAAGATAATACTAATTTTCACAGCAATGTTTTTTTCCTGTCAGCTGAAGGTAATTAAGTGGTTAAAGGAGAACTCACTTTGCTACCTAATGTGAAAAATAGCTCATGCGTTTTATGTCTCATAGTCTTCTAACTTTCACCGGTGTCAGGCCACATTGGTTTTGCATTTACTGTAGGCGCCTTTCAGTAGATACGAGACGGAGTGTGCTAAGCGTGGGGCTTCTAATCACTTTTCTTTTGTGTCTGATGCCCCAGCTATCCACGGACCTTAGCCACAATCAGATCATGGCTCTGAACTAATCAGATTTAATGTAGAAATAAAAGAATGGATCCAAGATGAAGTGAGACTAACAAATGAAAGTAATAAGGAAATTAAATGACAGAAACTGTAAAGGTTTCTTAGATGCAGTACAAGAACACTCATTTACTATTTATCCAGCCCTGAGACCAGTTATTTGCTTTTGAAAAGTTTTGCAGAGGTATATAGAGTGATATATTGATTGCTGTATTTGCTGTACCTACTCTACCTAGACTAATTGAAAAGCCATCACGGAGAGGAAATTGGGTTGGTGTTGGGAGTTCGTGCTTGTGCTCTGATCTTCAGGAAGCTTTAGAAAATCTCCAGAAAATTAATTGTTTAGACTTGAGAGTGCTCCATTAAGCTGAGGTAATGGGCAAATTCGGCATTCCTCAACAGCGATCTCGGGTTTCTTCCAAGTCTTACCAGGCTAATCATTATTTTTGCACCGTTCAGTCCCGTACTTTCTAAGTTTGCATAGCATATATTGCCGAATTACCTCTGCAGTCGAAGAGGCCTCGTGGCAGAGGCAGGTACGTTTTGAATTACGGTAAGTTTTGCACTCTTTTAAAAGAGAAGATCATCCCAGGGCGGCACGGTTCCCACCCCCCGGCTACAGAAGGATTGTTAACAATATCTCTTAAGAATAAAATCACATGTTGAAGCTTCATGTTTAAAGTCATTTTTTGTGTGCGTATAAAAGGGAAATTTAAACCTTGTTTTCTGGCCAGGCCCCCGTGAAGTCCATCCCTCTGAGGACCAGGACCCTCCCGCACCGCAGGAGCTTTCCCTCCACTGTCGGGCACTTGCAGCTCCTCATCGCCGGGGACGTGTCCCGTGGGCTCATCTCTCTTCCGACCTGCAGTGCCTTCCAAATGCAGGAAATACTTTCTTTTCTTCTCTTTGTTTGCTTTTTATGCTTTTCCTTTTAACGGCGTATTAGTAGCCGAGAAGCCCGTGGAAATCAAAGCTCCCCGCAAAAAGACTACGACAAAATACTCGATACCAGGGAGGGACGAATGAGACCTTGAAACTACAGCCTGCAATATATGACTCAGTGCCGCTCGTGGGTACTAAAGGCATTAATTTCTGAATACTGTCTGCTTTAGTAGGTAATTTTTGCGCAATGCCTGGAGAGGCTGGTGCGTTTCACCACATACTGTAATGAAGTATGGCAGGTTTTAGAGAGATGAAGGACTTTGCAAAGGTGCAGCAGCCTGGCACCGGGATTCATTTTGAGCATGAGCTGGTTCCTGTTTTATCTAAGCCTGATTCCGTCATCCTTGGAAAGGAGGGTGCTTGCTTTTGATGGTGAATCTTCTTATAAGTACTTGTTTGGCACGCCAGTGACTAAGAAAAGCTATCTTGATCTGACGTGTGAAACGTGAAGTCTCAATTACTTTTATGTTGTTTTTCCTTCTGTAGATTGGGAGTGACAAATACATTTTAATTAAAAAGTGAAATATGAGATCCAGATCTGAGCGTGCCTCGTGGAGAACAGTCTGAATTTTGGAGTGCTTCATAAGTCTTGGAGCAGAGCTTACGCTGCATTCCGCAGGCATGGGCAGCAGCCGCGGCTGATAATGCCGACTGATTTATTTGGCCATTATCTGACGCTTTCTTTACTTAAGGGAAAAGGAGGCTGCGGATGACATCCTGCGTATTCAAATAGCTGTTACTGTAATATTCCTTTATGTATTTTGTATTTTGATCCCTTTTTTCCTGTCAGGCCTAGTTTTTTAAGGAAATGAGGGTTACGAGGTTGTGCTTTCTGCCTTGCTTTGTCACCTCCTGCCCAGCCCCTTCCGAATCCCTTGACCAGCCTCACCTGAATTTGATCACGAGACGAAGCGTCAGAGAGATTAAATCTCTGACAGTGCCGCACCAATCAGCGGTGAGGCAAAGATGTTGCTGGGGTAAAACCAGGGAGAAGTTGGTTATTATGATGACAGGTGGGTTATTAGCTGGCATTTAAGACGGGCTGGCTGCAGCACGTGCTCTCGGCCGTGCAGCGAGCCAAAACAAAGCCCAAAGCCACTGAAAACGCAAAGGGCGTTTCTGAACGTGTTACGGTGCTGAAGTCATGTTGGCAGAACCGTTGCCTCTGCATTACGGAGTTGAGCCTCTATCCCCCATGTCACTACAGTTTGGCATTGTATTTTCCGCTGACCAGAAAGTTAAGCAAATTAGCTCGTTTGCTCAAATTAATACCTACTTTAAAATAAAAAGGACAGCTCCTGGCATCTCGGGCAAAAAAAGTCTCCTAATGCTTCTTGAAGAGCTGTGTCTGAAAACCCGAAGGGTGTTTTCCTTGCTTGTGTTTCCTGGTGGTTGTTAAAGGCATTTCCCTGTTAATAAATAGAAACACATTTCTTCAATCAGTTTATTTAGGATAAAGACCTTGGCTCCTCCTCTGTTGCGGTAAGCGGACTAAAACTTCCAGCTTTTGCTGGAGCTCTTCCTGATTTCCAGATGTAGCGCACCACTTCACCAATAAGGCAGTGGTTTTTTTCTTAACAGAAAATTCTGTTTACCCAACACTTTGCTAAGCTAAGTGCATTGAAAGCTAACCGTCTTTAATATCTAGCCCATGATGATGCTCACACTTCCCTTCGAATGCTCCAGCTGCTAGGGGCTGAGATCACTGCATACTGACGGATACTTCAGCTGGTGCTTCCGCAAAGCAGCCTCACTAAGCAAGCTTAAATTTAGTCCGTGCCTTACTGAATAACACTAGAATTGTAAAATCCTGTGCCATGAGATTAGCAATCACGGTGCTTGGTGGTGCGTGGTTTAAGCAGAACTCGGTGCATCAAAAATCATCAACAACTTAAAAAGAAATCAAAACGAGTTATGACAAAAATATAGATGGATAATTATGCAGTATTTTAACAGAATCATAAAAAATTCATTAAAATATCTGCATATCTTGCTCTCTTAAAAAAAGGCAGCAAATGAAAATTTAAAAAAATCCTACATCTCTTAAATTAGGAAGTGCCACATAATTTTTTGTGCTTCGCTCCAGAAATGACCCGCTGGAAGTTCATAGCATAATGACCCAAAATGCCAGTGACTTCGGGACTGCAGTAGGTGGGAAGCTCAGGAGCAAGGAGAGGGAACGTGCGACCCCTCGCTCAGCTCCTCTGGCATGCCCCAGCAGAAGCTCAAGTTGGGGTACCAGCACCCTCCCCATGGAGGTGGGAGGTGGCAGGGTTTGCCCTTTCCCTGCCAGTGCTGGAACTGGTGGAAGATGCGGCGGACGCGGTGGAAGACTTCTGCTCCCAACCCTGTCCTCCTGCCGTAGGTATGGCTGGGGTCCCCATCCTCTTCCCCAGGTGTACGGAGACGGGCAGAACTCGCAGGGCTCAGGGGTTGCTCTTGGCAAGCTTTCTGCTGAGCGCTCTTATGCCGGTTTGGTGTATGCAGCACACGCTTTTAATTGGGTTAAGGCGTCCGTGAGTGAATAAACAGGGTCTTTCTACATTAGCCCTTTTGGCAGTCTAAGTCAGGCTAGAGCTCATAATAATTGTTTATTTAATATTTACTTTATGTCACTAATCATCTTTGCTTGCAAGGAACTGATTATATTTAAACCCCGGGAAGTCAATGAGTATTTTATTACCAATTTCATTAAGGCCAGCATTTTAATCCTTGCCATCTAAATCTCTGCAGTCGAGCAGAAATTTCTCTAGAGCTCGTTACTTTAAATATGAGAGCAATGGGTGAACCTTACCAATCACACCATCTATTATTACATTTAGTACTGGGGTAGCTACAATGCTAGAAGGACTCTTCAAATAAACACTCATTAAGTATGACAGTGATAATGGAATGTGCACTGTGAAATTATCTAATTACTGACACTTCGAGTCTGTATCAACAATTTGTTTTGAAATACAATATAATTAAATTCTTTTGCTCCAAGTACATCCTGAAGAACAATAAACTTTCAGACTTCAAATAACAAAGAGGGAACAAAAAGTGCCATGTAACGATGATTTTGGACATTTGGAGGGTAATATTCTTGCAGAAAATGTATGTCACGACTACCGCTCTTGGACTTGTTTGCTGGGATCTATTAAAACCTGTTGATGGTTATGGAAATGAAAAGGATGTTCCCAAAGGAAAAGGAGGAGAAGAGAATAGTAACAGATGCTACAGCACCCCAGAACGCTTTACTGTTGGCTGTGGAAGATATCTAGAGCCTGATTTGAACAGTAATTGCTTTATTGGGTCATAGCTTTGAAAAGTAATGCAGCAAAATGAACAGATGCATCTAATCAGTTATTCAGAATAAGAATGATCATAGATGCTTCTAAGTGGGGAAGGTCACCATTGCAATTTGTTGATACGGGCTGCGAAACAGAAATACGAGTCAGCGTGCTGAGTTACAACGAGAGCTAACTGGACACTCGGAAAGGTGTCTGCAAACACGTGTGAAACGTTAGCTTTCCATAAATCTCGGTATATGAGTATCGCAGGGAGCTGCTTGTACTTCGCAGATGTGGAAGCCGTGGACGAGGCGGTAGGAGCGTGCCTGCGCCGCTGGCAATGAACAGCGAGGCAAAGACGGAGCAAAGAGGAGCGCGGGAGCTGCGATCCCGTCCCTTGCTTGGCGTCACTTGTGCAGTGGGTGCTGTGTGCGTGGGGTGCTGGCTCACAGCCGGGACCCTGCACCTGGCAGGAAGCATCTCGCTGTTTGCTCACAGGAATTCGCATTACGTCGGCATTGCCAGGAGCCTCAAGTGGGGAAAGAGACTCTAGAAATATTTCAGGGGGGGCTTTTCTAGGCCCTAGCACATGTACTCTTGTCAAGAGTAAGAGTAAAACTCAGAAAAGAAAAGGTGGTAAAGGAAAGAAAAAGTGTTTTCCAGATTACATTGCTTGTAGCTTGCTAGAGCTCCTCCCTGCTTATGTCTCTAACAAGAAATGTAGGTTGCATGCATTTAAAAGAAAAAAGTTGCTTTGAATTTAAAAAAAAATGTTGCTTTTCATTTACTAGCAAGAAAACTTGGGAGTAGTGTTCTCTTCTCATCATTTTGTTGAATTAATTAAAAAAAAATATAACCCAGCAGCATAGAAGAGCCGAGAATGTCATCTCTCAAGTATCACGACCTTTAATAAAAGTCAGAGTGGCACCGTTCGTGACCATCCGATGTTTACGGCTGCTGCTTCCAAAGTGCGTTGTCTTTCAGCGTCCACCTTGGCTCGTGTCCATTCTTGCTTTAACCCCGATGACTTTGGCACAGTTATTTCAGTGCTGAACTTGGCGCATTTTGTCTTCAGCAGAATACGAAGTCTGCTGCTTGCTTATCGAATATGAAACTGCGTACAACTGGGCGACCTAATGCTAATGGAATCGATACAGCAAAAGAGATCTCACAACCCCTCTGTACTTTTTACTATTCACTTTGTTGGTCACCCATTAATTCTTATATTGATTTAGCTATAAAACACAAACGGCATTCCTATCACAGCCCAAGAAAAAAGCACATTGATTATATTGGAACAAGGTATGTTGTAAAAATGAAATGCGTAAAACATTTAAATGTAGTAAGCTCTGCTAAAGTACATAAATCACGTTGTTTAATGTTGTAAATGAGTAGTGCTGCCTTAAACAAGGAAAAAAAATGGTGCCATAAAACAATCTTGACACAAAACAACAGTCTCCGTTTCTCTATACCTGCTGTTTTAGAAGTGCTATCAATAACGGTTACGGTTGTTTGCGAGTGGGGGCGGGGGGGAAATGTTCTCAATATCCCCTTTAAAAAGTTCCTTCAAAGTCACTTTGTAAAATTGACAACAGTGGTGTTTTACCTAGCGATAAATAAAGCCTGATTACTACCGTGTCCTGTTTACTTTTATCACTCACTCATCAAAACCTTTTTGATGCATCATTACTAATGATCGTTTCAGGAGCCAAAGTCGAGCTATGGGCTTGACTGTTATTGATGGAGAGGGAACCGCTGATGCTTCCCACCACCTCGGTGACCACATCGTCTGCTTGGGGACACCTTTCCACCAGCTTAAAGGGAAGATGGCTCAAAGGGAATTCATCTTTCTGCACCGCTGAGAGTTTAACCCCGAGCACAGAAGACTACTGGTTAGGGGTAACCCTGCGCTGTGAGTTCACGGCAGTGAAGAGTGAAAAAGGAGAATTTCATGATGACTATAAAATAGGTGCTTTTCGTCACCAGAGTTATTGTGACTGCACAAATCTATTCTAGCTGAGCTTTCCACAGTGCTTCAGAGTCCTGGTCGTGATCCAGGGCTCCACTAAGCCCAGTACAAGCCCAGGAAAGTCGCTTTGGAGAGCTGCAGCTAACAACAAGACAAAAGGCGACGGCCGGGCAGGGATGGATTTGGGTCCAGCAGGAAAGAGAGGGAGGATGGGAGTAAGGAGGATTGGGAGTGGTCTCAACAGCTTAAAAACCTCAGCTGTTTCCAAGGTTTTCCGGATCCATGGAGATAGGTTTGATGGGGAGGAAAAAAAAGAGAAAGGCAGGAAGAAAGGGAAAATGAGGGTGATTAAGATGGGTATTGTGCATTCGCGTAGCATTTAAGCTGGTCAGAGCTTCCTGCTCAGGTCTGTGTCTGTGCATGACTACAAAATCACCCCTCGTGCCAGATTTTCTTGAACAAGCTTAGGAAGAGGGAGAAGAATTAACTCATCTTGGATTAGAGATCACAAAGCAGGGATGGGACTGCTGTCAGCCGCCTAACCCTTGGGTATGTTCTTCTGTGATTTTAGTTCTTTCTTCGTCTTGTTCGATACGTTTATCTTCCGGACTCAACTTTTCTTGTGTGTTTTTCTCACCTGTGAGTCATCAGAGCAGCTGCTGCGGAATCTGGAACGGCTCTGCCAAACTTTGTTTATCTGTCAGCTAAAGCCGCCCTGCTTCCAGCTACATCGCTCTAAAACCCAGCAAAACCAAAGTGACTGTAAAGAGGTTGCTATGGACTTTATCTAGTGAAAGCAGAATTTGGCCTGTTCCTCTGGAAAGCAGCAGAGGGTTTGTTTTAGGGGATGTGAAAATTCACTAAAGCTGCTGAGCTTCTTCGCACGCGTGGTCTCCCCCAGGACAAGGCTGGTGGGAATGAAGCTGGGTGACAGCCCTCGGTGCAGGCTGTAGCACTAAACGACGAGCGCTGGGGGAAGCCGGCACACCTAGAAGATGTGCTGGGTACTGGTGCTGTTTCTGGGGAATGGGGAATTATCTGTAGGGGGGTGGCAGGTGTGAGACTGACTTTGCTCCGCGGGAAATCTGCGGCTGCAAAATTCCAGTTCATTCCTGGGTGCGTCGTTACTCGAATCGATTAGCACCAGTTTTTCGTGTGTGGCTGGCGATCGTTCCTCCTTTAAAGCTACGGTGTGCTCCTCTGATGGCAGGTCGCTCTTGTCCCTGTTGGGTCAGCACTGGTTTTTTTCAATCCCTTGGGAAATCGCGCTGTTGGCAGAGCACAGCGGGTCTGTTCTCCGCGGGTTTGCAGGGCAGCAGGACTTCTTCCTTTCCCACCTCCACCCTCTCCGTTCCTCACAGACACGGGGGAAAAAATTCATAGAATGGCTTGAACGTTGAAAACTCTGTGAAACAGATTCCTGTTCCTGCAAAAGGGAACTCCACGAGAACTGCGCTTCCCTAAAAGGTCAGCTCCAAGGCTTTTCTACGTTAATGGTTAAACTAAATTACCCCAGATCTCTCATCAAGGAAGGCTCTATTTTTCCGAGTTGAAGCTCTTCATTTTTTGATTGCAAGGATCAATCCTGTAAGGTCCTCAGACGTGTAGTTACGGCATTTTGCCCTAATGACGGCACCTTCGGTCAGCTGCTGCAAATGAAAGCGGCCGCAGAGAGTGCCCCTGTGTGGGTGGCGGAGGGCTGGGCCCTATCGAAACCGCTGTGGAAACACAGAAAAGCTGAGAAAACAGAGAGGAAAACGATAAAGGAAAAGAGGCTCATTTATATTTTTGTGAGTGTCACGCCCATAGAGCTGTCATGCTTTGCCTGCACGCAGCACGTGTAGGAGAGCAGGTTGCTGTGATAGATCGGCGGCGGGAGCTGCTCCGAGAAGCGGCTTTAGACAGGCGATTTGGTACAAGTTGCTGGAGCTTTTACAAAGGCACAAGTGCGAGGAATTAGAGGCAATCCTCTTGCAAACACCACGGAGCTGAACGTCTGGACTAGGCTTTTGTAGGCTCCGCTCAAAACCCAGCTGCCGCCGCTCCGTGGCGGCTCTTTCCTCACCCGTACCGCAGCCGTGTGTTGGCGACGCGTAATAATATCCGAGCCGGGAAATACGGTTTATGGGGTTCTCTGTGGGATAAAATGGGGACTTTGTCTGAGGCCAATAAGCAGAGTTACAAAGGGGCAAGTTCAAACGCCAGTCCCCAAGCTTCCCTTTTCTCTTTTGTGGAGGTTTTTTAACGAGCGGCTCCTGCAGTCCCCTTGGCTTGCAGCTCCTCCGCAGCACACTGTGTGCCTGCAGGAGGTTAATTAGGGAGCCAGGCAAAGCTGGGGCTCTCCACTCACACATTTTGAGCCACTAAGTGCTTTCTTCTATTAAAACTAACACGCATTTACAAGCCTGCCTTGCATTTGTCTAACGAGGGTAATTATCTGCCTCCAAAATGACATGATCCATTTGAGCCAAGGCAGCTCTCCTGGAGCAGGGGGAAGATGTTTTACTCCTGTTTTCTTTTGACCTGTCCCTGTAGAACAGCCTGGTGGTGAACCGGCCCGGGGCTACAAAAGCAAAGCACAGAGCCTGCGGGATGACGGCCCGAGTCTGAGTAAGTTTAAAGGATTTTTTGTTGTTCAAGCTGAGTCTGAGTATGTCTCTCCCCAAGCGAAACCTGAATTTGCTGTGGTGCAATGCTAGGAGTCAGGGAACTTGTGGTAAAGGCAGCGGGTGGATGGGGAAGCTTGACCTGCCCGGCCTGGTGGTTTTTCTGGTGTAGAATTTTTGTTGTTGTTGTTGTTTGGTTTATTATTTTCTAAGTTTCTGTAAGCTGGTGTCGTGGCTGTGGTATTAGTCAAGCAGTTGCTTGTGCTGATCGGATGCTGCGGAAAGGATAAAGTAGCCCAACCTCTGATGGGCTTTAGACACCTGGTTACCAAACAGGTCTTGCTCTTCCTCCTGGCGGTTTCTCTTTTAAGCAAGTCATCGTTCATTATAAGCGCTGTTTCGTGATGGCCTGGTCTCTGCTTCTGAAAAGGTACCGTGCCCTCAACTTAAAGTGTTTTGTCTCTTTAACTACTTGAATTGCTACTTTCTACCCTAGATAATTGTTATTGCTGCAAAATGCTTCCTTGGGTGACTATGAGTTGACTTGTATTAATACTTACAATAACATTTTTGTTAGTAATTTTTTGCTACAGCAGGAAATGAAATGCAA
The DNA here is from genome assembly GCA_013398225.1 of Steatornis caripensis. Classification (NCBI taxonomy): domain Eukaryota; kingdom Metazoa; phylum Chordata; class Aves; order Caprimulgiformes; family Steatornithidae; genus Steatornis; species Steatornis caripensis. Next base: position 87,565 of record VZSC01002836.1, read on the forward strand.
ACTAACAACTGTAAGGATTAAAACATAATGAAATAGGACATGAACTCCAGAGAACTAATGAATAAACTGGCTCTAAGGCACAAAAAGATGATCTTCAAAAACAAATGTAGAGATAAATAATAAGATAAATAATTTTGAGGCGTTCACTGACAAAGAGAAAGAAGCACTAAGTATGGGATAATTTTTTTTCATGCCAAAGTTATAATTGCATTCCTTTTTCTTAATAAAAAAAATGAGGCCTCTCTCCAAAGTTAACCAATTATGTAATCGCTGCATGGTATATTTTTTCCTAACTTACAAATCAGCCCATCGAAAAGCCTCTCTGTTTGTTTACCTTTACTGTTCTCGTCCAGCTACTTAACAAACAAATATATTGGGCTAATGGACAGAAACAACACTAAGTATTTTGTTTTTATATTATTTCTCTCCTGTGCTTTCTGTTTCTTAAAGCAGAAGTGTGTATCTGAAGCTGCTGGGTGCTTTTACGAGGTATTTAAAGCCTGCCCAAGCTGGCAGGGATTAGTCCCTTCTTCAACAAAGCTCCTGAGCCCTGACGTGTCTTGTGCTTCATGAGACTCGCTTTGGCCGTTGACTTTAAGACGGTGTGCCGTTCCCTTGTTTAACCAAGGGCTGGGGGTAAAATGTGTGCGTAAGTGCCGCTGGCTGCTTTTTCAGCGCAAAGCTCTTGTTGCCTAGAAAGCTATGTCAGGTGCATCTGAACCTGGAGCTGACCCCGAGATAATCTGCATTGCTGTAAATTTTGGGTACGTTTTGGCTTTGTTGGTTTGTGTTGTCTCAGGTCTTGTGAAATCATGAGGTATCTCTGATTCGGTGCATCTCTAATGCTCTTTCTCGTGCTATTTAGTACGGTACAGCTTTAGCACTGTGCAAGCATCCGTTCGCCTCAAGTATTTAGGTGTGAGTCTAAAATACCTCCCCTTAAAATTAAGGAGGAAGTTCCCAAGGCATTGCTCATGGTGGGGTAAATCCTTTAGACTAGAAGTGTTTTCAGGGCCGGGGTTCTCTGCTCATGGTTAAGCCATGTACAGCTCTGGCGTTTCAGAGGAGATGGAGAGGAGCCTTCAGGGAGTTGCTGCTCCCTGACAAATGGACTTGGCAAGATTAGGACAACACTCGTTGCCCAGGAGGATACAAACCTATTTGTGATCCCAGGTCTGACTTCCATCGCTAATGGTTTTATTAGGGAAAAGGATTAAGGTTTGGGCTTCCGAAGTACCTGGGTACTCCCAGGTGAAGATGCTGGATTTTCAGGAGTGCTTGAGCCTCCCTGGACATAAGTTGAAATTAACATTTGAACCTGCTTGAATTTCCAGGCTTTTTTTTTTTTTTTAAATCTTTTTGCAATTTCTGTTTGCGGATCTCTTGTGAATTTTCATGACACACTTTGAAGACCAAGGTGAGACCTCGTGGTAGTAACTCGCGCAGGTGAAGTTTGTTTGTATGTGAGTCAAGGCTCTCCCACAGCTCGTATCTGGAGCCTATAATGGGCTGTAAAGATTCAGTTTGGCTTTTACTCAGGTTCCTTTTTTTTTTTTAGCATCTTTCTTCTTTGTTCTTGATGACAAGGGACAGTGTCATAAGAATAAGAGCCTCTTTTTTTTTTTTAAAGAGAATTAATGCAAGCACTATTTCTATTATTCTCAGCCTGATATCAGAATAAGGCTGTGTATGATACCGCATTCATTAGCACGCATCGAGTTGTGATNGTATCTGGAGCCTATAATGGGCTGTAAAGATTCAGTTTGGCTTTTACTCAGGTTCCTTTTTTTTTTTTAGCATCTTTCTTCTTTGTTCTTGATGACAAGGGACAGTGTCATAAGAATAA
>VZSC01002837.1:0-23134 GCA_013398225.1 Steatornis caripensis
TACCATTCTATGATTCTATGATTCTATATGCCGTCATAATGGTCTGCTCTGTTCATAAAATGTATTATTTATGAAAACAGGAAATTTGCATGTCCCAATGCACAACATGTGACATTCACACAGAGCAAAGACAAAGCAGGAGAGTTTTAAGCCTGCAGTTGAGTTTGCACATTTCTTAGGATAATGCAGGAAGCATCACCAGCAAATCACCTGCTAGATTTACCAAATCCAGAAACCGCAGCGTGGTCCTTAGCTACCCCAAGTGATGTAGAGCTGCATCACAATATCGGGAAAGTAGGGAAGGCAATGACTAGATGTCTTAAACTTCAATTTAAGTTGAAATTCTTGCTGCCCCAGGGGCAGACAAACCACAGAACACCTTCACCAGACCACTTTATTCACTCTACATTTACCCATTCTCTTTACGTTAAACATGCAGGGAAGCTTAAAAAAAAAAAAAACTATACAGATTTTAAGATTCACAACAAACACTTAAACCAAGTACAAAATAACAAGAAAGAGAATTTTTGACCAGGAACAAAACGTACAGTTATTCCTGGCAAGGTTTAAAGGTATTAAATACATGTAGTAAGTCTGTTATATAAACTGCACTGGACCGCATGGATAAGTATGTTCGTTTGAACATCCTGTACGTTAGCACAGCCAAATAACAGCTCATACCTCTTGGGGAAAAAGTACATAAATCACACTTAGAGAAGAAGGAGCTGTATAAGGAATGTAGCAATACTAAAAACAATTTAGTGGCAGACAATCAACTGAGCCTAAAACATGTTGTGTTCTCCATCAAATGAGTAAATTAATCCTGATAAGTGCAGAAACATCAAATGGGCTCATAAATCAGACTGTTTAATGTCTCGTCTCACGCTTTAGAAAGCTTTCAAAACATGGCTGGTGAAACAATGCATCTGTTTTGCAAACATTAAGAGTAGCTAACAACAGGTTACACCGTCATATGTCAGGCCAGGTCTTCACTACAAGCTTTTCTGTCTCATCTGTCAGATTATAAAAGTCTCACCTCTTCATTGACGTAATGTACAGAAAAAAAAACCCAATTGGTGTTGAAGCTGCTAAAAATTACGGGTTTTGTTGGCATTTAAAGGAATCACATAATCAAAAAAAATTTTTAGCATTAACTGTCAACAGCAAGATGCTCCCCAGATGTAGCTGTATTACAGGCTTTACACTCACACGAGTATCTATATGGGAACACTTTCTGCTAGCAGTCAGTGCCTTCGCTCAGTAGAAAGAGGGAAGGATGAATTACCATTTTACAAAAGCCTCCAAATAGAATAGCTTCAAGTAGAGCAGTGAGGTGTGGTTTTGTTGTCCTAAACACGGGTCTTATCAAAAGAAGCAGGAGATGCTCAATCTGTGTTATGTCTTGGTTTAAAGGCCCAGTAGCTGTTTAAAAATTATCAGCCAGTAGTCTCCAAAAAAAAAGGCTACTGGGAAAGGTTTGTCATCAAGCTGGGAGAGGTCTGTCATCAAACCAGTCATCAAATCATAATGCTACTACAAGCTGCAAGTAAACCCTATTCCAAAATTGATCCATTCTCACAGATCCTGAAAAAGACCCTTCAGCCCTTCCTCCCCTCACCCAGAAAAAGGAGGCGGCATTTTATGTTTTTAATTATTCTGACTCCTACCAACAGAGGGTCTTTCTCACTTTCTTCCTACGTACCAAGCTTTCGCTTCCACAACACGCTACAGATGGGAGACATAGCAATACGCTATCGTAAACAGACAGACCCCATTACAGCTTCCAAAATGCAAGTGCCACAGAAACGCGGAGACAGACGTGAATCGGGATTAGGCTTCAGAAGTTGCTGGAGTCTCTGTGGCTGGCACCCACAGAGCCACGAACGCAGGATGAATGGATCCCTCAGTGTTTTAGAGTAATTAGGTACATTTCTGAAACTGGCGCTTCGATTGCTTCGTCTGCACTAATTGAGCACAATGCAAAACACTGCTCTGAAATGCCAAATGGCAAATTTAACAACCGTATAAAAGAGCCAGGAATACAGATTCCACCCCCCTCCCCTTATTAAAGAAAAAAAGCACTGGCCTAACTTGTCGCTACACAAAACAGAGAGTTGGAAAGTGTCCAAAATTGCTCTGTAAGTGTCATTTTATTAGTCTGAGACTGTTAATAAATATATTGTAAATGAACTTACACTTGCTTGGGTGGATATAAAGAAACAATTGTATCACTGTTCTTACAATGTTTACAATTTACTCCAGTTCTTCACTTTTTTATCCTAGTTTCACTGTTTCCTACACTAGTTTACCTTAGCAACTGACATTTATTTGGTCCATAAATTACCCTAATGCAGTTTAGTGTTCTTTCATAAATTTTACAAACACAACACTTACAGAACATAGACTTGTATTAATTAAAGCCATGCCTACACAAATCTAACATTTCCTTTAACGTTTTTACTTACTGCTAATTCTGGAAAACATACAGACAGACAAAGGCATTCTCTTCCCTTTCACCAGGTGTGTTTTTAAAGTTTATATATACATACAAATGTGAATTTTTTGTGTGTGTATCTTATTACCAGCATGTCGCAGCTGACAATACACAATCTTTGACAGGAAGAAGACTGTCGTCCAAGGACTTGGCACACCGAGCTACAAATTAGATCCTTTCACTAAGAGAAACTTAATTAATTCTTAGCAATTTCCACTTTTGACTTTACCATTACAAGACTTTCATTAAAAATTTACTTGTTAAAATAGCTTTAGCTGTTGCTAACTCTACATGTTAAAAGTTTTAAAAGTAAAGAGTAACACTTGACATCCATAATAAAAATTCAGGAACATTGAAAAAGGGCTTGTTTCTTCCAGAAGCAAAAAAGGTTTGAGGTACATATTGATAGACAGGTAAGGAAAATATTAAGGCAACTTCGGTTTTATAATGTTTTTCATGCCAACCTTTAGTTTTAAAAAGGAAAAATAAAACTATTGGTACGCAATAGTGGCATATGAATATTAATTAATATATTGACTAAATATTCAAGAAATACAGCAACAGCAGTAGATTACACAGCAATACAAGTGGATATATATGACATACATGACAATGCATGTAATGCACAATTAATATGCTATTTTGCCCTACTTCTTTTGGTAAATACTTTAAAATCTGCTACACCTTCGACACAAATACATCGTACCAATTCATAAGAAGAACCACCTGAGGTGCCACGCACCCTGCCCTCGACTCACCTGCCTCACTCACACAAAGCCCCTGGGCACCCGGCACACGTAACCTAAGGTGAGCAACACAAACAACCCCATCACTAATCCGTACCCAAGATCCCGCTGAACACCTACAACCACAAACCAACACAGACAGAGCATCCTGTGCAAAACAGCCACCCTCTGGGTTGGAAGCAGAGGATGGAACTCCAGGCTTTGTGTTTTATCTTGCCCTGGTCACTCACTCGCCATGAGAGGAGGGACAGGTCTGCACGTCCACAGCCCGGCGCACACACATTCCCATCGCGTACAGCAGGAAATGTTGCTCACGGGCATATATAAACTCTACACAGACATTTAATCTGACATGACATCTTTGTGAACAATTTAAGCTAACACAGCAGCACTTACGCCACAGTAAAACCTTAGAGATATGATAAATAATTTACAAGAGCAGTGCAGTCACTACCAGTGTTTGTTTTCTCAGTGGTCTTTATTAAACCAAATCACTGGGATTAAAGCTACTACAACAAAAACTGGAGACAGACATGAGTGGGTTGACAACTTTTGTGTTTGTTTAAGCCAGCCTTGCTGAGGAGACTCAAGATAAATATGACCAGAAATAAATTTGTCATAATACGATTTCAATTCTCAAATATCTGGAACCAATTAACTTTGGGAAAGTTTCAAAAGGGCCACCCACTAATAAACACAAAATAATTTGTGTCTGCTGTCTTGTTTGTGATAATTTTTTTTATTGCTACCTCAGTTTCAGATGTCAGAGTAATGACTTCCACATTCTGATTAAAATGTGAATTGAAGCCATATGGAAAAGATGCTCAAACTCATCAAAATCAAAAGAACTGCCTTATTTCTAACTTCTTCTACAGTGAAGTTTGGTCAGAATGTTAGGCTTTATATTCTCAATTTAAATTAGGGAAATTTTAAAAACTATTACCAACGTAATTAGATATGTAATGGGAGGACATATCTATTACTTCAGGGAAATGTTAATGCAATCTATTTTAATTAAAGGTCTCCAGCAAAAATACCATTTAACCCTTTGAATGACGTAACAGTCATAATTGGCCAAATGATTTCATTTCCTATTTAGGAAATACATGTTATTATGATTAACTAATATTCTACCCTTTTGGATATTTACATCAGAGATTCCATATACAGCATATTTATCTTCCTACTTAAAAGCGTGCTGAGAAAACTGCCAAGACTCAAAAGCAGTTTAAAAAGAAGCTATCTCCTCCTTCCTACAGTCACAAAGCCATCGTCCTTTCCCTCCTTCCAGCCTGAAACAACAAATACCTTTCCTGAAGATTTGTTTCTAACTAGGTAACAGAGAATAAGCAGAGTTACAGGCAGAACTGCTAATGGCATTTACGGTTCTTCAAAATCTTCCAGGATTTCTTGATTTTTTTTTAAAAATTATTATTTCTGCCAAACATACCGAATGCCACGTTGCTTCCCTGCGTTTTCTCTTACTACTTGTCACAAGATGCCTGGTTGTTTTACATAAGGTAGAAAGAATTGAGCATAGAGAAAATCTTGCTTATATATTTGATTAATTATTGCATGCGCGGCTAAGATAATGAAGAACAAATATACAGGTAACAGGCTATACACCAAGATGCACTGGGAAGCGGAGTGATGTGCTTCAGCAAGCTCTCCATCAGACTGCCTGGGGTCTGGCGGGTCACCAGCTAACCACTGGAATCCCTTCTCAACACCACAAAATGCCTTCCTGCTGATGGAGCTGAACTGGCCCAAGGTACAAGGCTCACCACCCCAGATGCAGATGTATGAAGCCTTTGAACTCACGCTCCAAAAGCGGAAGCAGAAATACCTGTATTAAACCCAAGAGCACAAAAACTGCCACACTAGAAGAGGCCCACGGTCCCCCCAGCTCAATTCTTTGTCTCTTAACAACCAGCAGTGACAAATGCCTAAAAAAATACCTTCCCCACTATACACTTCAGCAAATTACAGGGCAGAGCTGCCACAACAAGATACAGGATCATCGTATTTGATCGCCCTAATGAATTACTTTTCCTCTGACATGATTTCTCTTCTTGCTGCCCACAGGAAACCTTTCAGCATCCACAGCCTTCTGCATCAATGAGCTCCTCAGTGTAGCTTTGTATGCACGTGCATCAGTTTGTTTTCAACAGCTAACAATTTTCATTGGCATCCCTTTGTTCCTGTGTTAAAAGTAAATAGTTCATTACTATTTTCCCTCTCCATACAAACACGATTTTACATACTTGTCTCCTGTTCGTCCTTAGTCATCCTCCCCCAGGCTAAGTTTACTTAGTTTAGCTCCTCCACTTCCATGTGTTCAACACCTTTGCATCTTTATTTTTCCACGAGGTACTTTCTCTACTTCTATTACACTTTAAAGAGGACCACAACTGCAAACAGTAGTAAACCTGTCAGCACACCCATGATTTACATAGTAGCATGATAAGGATTTTTCTGGTTTATTCTCTATTCCTTTCCCAATCATCCTTAATATTAAATAGAGGGGGTTGGAGGGAGTGGGTGTGTTTAATAGCTGCAAAGTCTTGAACTGACATTTTCCTCACAATTCCAACTTCCTGCCCCTCTGAGTAATAATTCAGAGTCGAACACTGTGTATATAAAGAACGGATTTTACTCCCCACATGCATTGTGTTGCTGTCACTTCGTCAGCAGCACAGTACCATGAGAGTCTTCTGCCAGTCTCCAGAACTAGCTCATAGTAAATACCAAGTAATTAATTCATTATCTACTGTTGCTAAAGGTCATGATGCTCACCAACGGACTGCTGTACTGACCTTTCTTCTTAACCCAGTGGCAAAATTCCTGTAGCTATAGTTTCCTAATACTGCTCATAACACTTTTCTCTTTTCATTTCACAGCTATTTTGGAAAACTTTCACTGCATAGGTTGAAGGTTTTTCACACTGCAGACCTGTGTTTGAAGCTTCCTTCCAACCCCCCTTCCACATGAGAGGATGCTGGTTAACACAAATCACTTTGACTTTAAGTTGCTGCTCAAACTACAGATCGCAGTAACTCCATTCAGTAAAGTTCCAAAAATAATCTTTCTAGTTTGCCACATGTTCTTTGAGTCTCCACATGCATAATATACAACCTACATTACAAACGGGCTAGAATTCAGGGAGTAAAAATTGCAGATTTTTGACCATTATTAACATTGACTTTATTAACACATCAGTGCAAGGCCTTACGCCAAATTTATCAAAATAGAAATATCTCCAACCTCTGGTATATTCAGATTCATAAATGGAGTCTAAGCAGGCATTCATGCAATTCAGTAAAAATCCTATACAGGTTTTCTTTTGGGGAGAGGAGGGGAGGCGTCCAAGAGCTTTGTTATTTCTGACCACGGTGAAGTTCTCCAGCAAGGTTATTTACATCGCTGAATTCCCATTACCTCCTGCTTTGCCTAAGGCCACTAACTTGCTATGATTTGCAAGCATTAGCAAACAATGCCCATATTCAAGCTCAGTGTATCCATTTCAACACAAAATGGTTGATATTGTATGCCACAGTTGCGGCTCAGGACTCAAGGGGCCACTCTGCACAGCTTAACATGCTCAGGAACCTGGTTCAGTTCCCAGCAGTCTTAATTAGGCCAAGAATAAGAGACATGGTGAACATCAAGGTTTAAATGTAAAGCAAAAGGGTCATTCACGAAGTCATTTCTTCAACAGCAGAGAATTTCAGTGTGTTAAAAGAACTGCTGTCACCAAAGACAACTGCAAATTTTTATATGGGAGAACAACCGTAACTTGTAACGCTCCTGCTGGTTAATAAAAACATCCCTAAAAACAGAAAGAGAGAGGAAAAAAGAGACAAAGACTAGATACGCGTGTGTGCACATGTGTGTGCGTCTGGAAGCGGGGACGGATTTTTTTTGTTCTTAAAAAAAATTATTCTATACATCTAAAATATTTAAATTTTTCAAATATTCGAAGCAAATACAATTGTTTATGAAGTATTTGTAAGCAGCTAGTGGGGCACCAGCTTACACATACATGGAGTGTGTATTTCCAATCCAACTGTACAAGCATTCTTAGAAGCTTTCTGTAACGGCACTGATATTTAAAGAGCTCTTAATCAACATACTGATCTGCAAAACAACACATAAAATTATGTAAGTTAAATGCTGCAAACAGAATTTTGCCTCAGCAATCGCACCAGAAAACTTGAATGAAAGAGATTGAAGCCACCAGTTACTTTACTCAAGGTTACTGACACAAATGACTTTTTATAAATGGAAGCATAACCTTGCAAGATGAAGAGATCTGCAATTGAAAGAGTATAATCATTAACATTTTAAAATATTCAAAGGTGATAACTTATTAATTTTGACTTTTGAGGTGGGTTAAAGAAATTCAGGACTTTTTAAATGAAGTTATTTAAAATTAATGAAAAGTCAATCTAACACATCTTACTGAAACAAATGCTCATATTTTTTGTAACCCAAGTACAGTGGATATCCTTAATAAAATTCAGAAACATTGCATATGTGCCAATTCATTGAAAAAACATGCTCTGTCAAGATAAGCCAGACACTAAAAGTCAAGAAGCGTTATGTTTCCAAATAGACTGCATTCAGCCCCACTTCCAATTCCCACTTCAGATCATTCTTCTCCCTAGAAATACTGAACATGGAATTTCCATTTCCAGATTTACTTTAACAAAGTCTGCAAGACTTGAGAAGAGCGACAACTACCAAAGCACTTCATTGCTTCTGAACTGAACCATAAAGAAACTCCTCAAAGACTCACACCACTCATGTTACAAAAACATTAAAGATTCGCACGGTAGTGACCACATGAGACCAACCTCAAATGACGCAGCTCCTCTGAAATAACCCCAGTTAACAGAATATTGTACTAAGACATGATAACTGATGCACTACAGAAATTTCCATAGTGACTGACTAACGGTCTGATTTGCTGATCACGGCTCTGTTGTGCGGAAAGAGTAGAAAAGACAGAGGAGGAGATTCAGAAAAGACCCTACTGTCACACTGGTCTCTGGATTTTCCTGTAAAAATGCTATTAAAGTCAGTTTGTCTTCTAAAGACAGAACAGTTTTAAAGACAGGACACTAACTGGAAAGTTTCACATGTGAACGGGGCTCAAACCAACATTAAAAACTGCCCTAGGAAAACCAGTCAGCTTTAGATGCAGCTAAAATATAGCTTAACCTGTCTTGAACTTTCCCCACATCTACTAGATGTAGTTTGATAGTTCAGAATTGCTTCCTTCTGCTTTACCAAAAATGACCATAATTTTACATTTTCTTAAACAATCTTTCCTCGTTAGAGCTCAGCTTCGAGAGAGGATTTTTTTCCTTTCACTTTTCCAACACCAATACTGTTTTCGAGCTGACCTGTCTTCTATCCAGACTGACATTTACAAGCTGTGCTAGAAGTTGTCCTCCTCCGCTTTTCTAACCTTATTAGAGGCATAAGGAGCATATCACAGAGACAAGATTTCAAATGAACCACCTCCCCCTGAATGCCAAACCACTGACTGTTTACACAATTTCAAAACTTAGTCTCAGCACTGTTTAAAAATCTACATATCCTGTAACAGCATCATGTAAAGAACTTGAACAGCCACGTGTTAACATTTGCTAGTTTAGACAAGGTTATAGCTATGCACCAGCACAACCATTATGTCTGATTATAAATGTAAGCAAAAATATTTACTTATTTTTAACAATAAGACTTTTGAAATCGTTTTTGTACGCAGCCATGAGATACACTTTTTAACATGGAAATTACTTCCTCAAAATGTAGAAGTGAAAATACAAAAACAGTTAATACTGCAGACTGTATGTGCAAAGCTATAGTTTTTGTTTTCCATCACAGAAACTGTGAAAAAGGAGACACTAACTGTATTATTTGCTGAAACAACTCACTTTCGTAGAGAAAAAGCTGTTTATAATCTTCAGATCAAACTTTTTTTTCTCCAAAACTTTCTGTGGAACTGGTATTTAAGCATTGCAAACACACGACTGACTTTCATTTTGACAGTTTAGTGTTTTAAAAGGAGCAAAATTACCTCCAAGCTGAAATTGCTGCTCTGTTTAATTATCATTATCCTATAAATGACGTCAGGAACAATATCAGACTAGAACTGGCACTAATATACCAGGAGTGGATATAGGTAATTAAAACCATGAAGGATTTAATTTCAACTGAAACATTTGAAGCACAGTAAATAATAATTAAATGTAACATATAATTAATCAGAAACAATGCACACTTATTCCATCAGCCAGTTCCATGGTAAGATTAACATTGTGTGGAAAAAAAAAATTTAAAAAAAATTTAAAAAAATCAAATCACAAACCAGCAGGATGAACTTACATTTTTTAAGCGCTATTCTTCTTAGGAGTGCTTTCATTCTGTATATTTTGAACACAGCATTGAAGCTTGCCTCTTCTATAAAATGCAATCAGTACTCCAAGACTAGTTTTCGTAATACTTTATCGATCCCAGAGACAGTAAAGAAACAGTTTGACAACAACTATCATCAACGCAATAACTGTAAGATTTTAAGTAGGAGTCCCAAAACCTCCAAAAACAAAGATTCAAAAATTCTATACATTAACACTTCCCAGTTTTGTTACAAGGCACTAGAAAAACACAGTTACAGTGGGTATTTACAAATTTTAGCCAATGCACTCAGTTAGCAGTTCTGCTGATCCACCGACCTCTATGACTACGCACAAACGCCTTTGCCCATTTCCTTTGTGCTCCAACAAGAGCAAGTCAATTAAATTTTGTGTGTTCCTGGTAAATCTAGTATCTGACAACAGGTCATTACAACTGTTCCCCAAAACATCACGAGCTTGCAGGCAACGCAGCTCAAGAACACCTTTCCTTCATTCTTTACACCTCAGCTCACCATTTGATAGATACGTTAAGGGCCCAGTGCCTCAAATACTGTCTTGTTATGCACCGCTCCCACAGACAGCAGGACATCCACTCTCATTTTCAAATTTCAAAGGACTTCAGGGTTTGGTGTGAAGGAAGAAGGGATGAGCCTGCAGCAGCATTTTACCTTCCTTGCCGAACACCCAGGGCGTTTCTCTCCTGCCAGCAGCACCTGGACCCTGAGCGTTGTTCTGAAGCAGAGGTGAAGATGCAAATGGGAAACATTGACAGAAATGGAAAATATCCCTCCCTTTCAAAGAAGTTTCCACATACAGAAAGAAACAGTATTACGTTTGCTTAAGGCCCCACCTTGACTTCTTCAGCCCTCAGATTGCATTTTCCTCCCACTTCTCCCAGAGCAGAGCCATCTCCCTTTCTTCCCAAACCTCGCAAACTCAGAAGCACGAGAGGGCAGCAGAAAGTGCCAGGTAACAGGGACTGCTGCTCAGAAAGGAGGATAACATCTGCATTTCTTGAAGGTTTGAGGAGGAAAATATGACCGCCTGACTATGTGAAGGTCTGAGAGAAGGGAAAATGACTGCTAAGATTGTTGTGAAGGAGAAAAAGCAGCAGACTCATTCTTAGAAGCTTCCCCCAGAAGACCTCTGAAACCCTTTCCTCCCACCAGTAAAACTCTCAACTTTCTTAAAGCACTACTGGGATTTCACCTGCTGGGAAGCCTTGAATTCTCTTGACCCATCTTTTAGATCTACCAAATCACTGCCCACAGCAACTCTCGTAATAAGAAATGCTATGTGCACTAGAGATGGGTGTCTGAGAGCCCTTCAGAACCTGAAGTTAAGCACTACTTTCATCTCAACTACTAACTAGCAAAGAGGTAACTATAAAAGTCAACTAGCTTTCTTTAGCTCTTAGTATATTTCTGACATGAAACTCTGCATAAGCTTTAGCCGAGAGGTTAAGTCTCAGACCTGATTTGCAATATTGACACTTTTGTTAATTCTAGAAAGTCAAACGGGTAGTTATTCACTACAAAAGATCACGTTAAAGGAGCATAAAGATAAGTATTACATTGAGCTTCTAACAAGATATACTGGAAAGCTCAAAAATGCAAAGCAGCTTTGCACAGAAAACAAGACACAAAGTATTAAGTGTTTTCTCTGACTCTTGCCAAATGTCCTGCTCTGAAGTGATGGATGAGGTTTCCTGAGGCTAAGATGCCAAAGCCAATTAGCCAGGTCAATCCACAAGAACGCCAGCTGCCAGGATCTAACTTTATTACTGTATTACTTAAAAGTGAAGACATCAGCAATGTTTAAGTTCACAGGACTCCTAATTTTAAAACCTGCCTTTTAAAGATTTAGGGTGCGGGCAGTGACAATGACCTTAAGTTTCAACCTTTTAAAATCATCATAGTGTGCCATGAATTATCCATAATTTGATTATGTAAAGTATTCTGTTAATCAAATTAGTCTACATTATGCTCTACTCAAAAGAAAGTATGACTTCAGCTTATCTCCCTCCTCATATGAGTTTTATGTAGTGTTTATATTTAAAAGCAGCAATTTATTTCAATATTGCCTGTTTCAGTTGCCAAACTGCCTATCCCACAGAACATGATATGTGTAAAGTATATAGCTTACCCGTTTTATGGCATCTAATTCTGAATTCCAAAATAAAATTTTTGGAAAGTGTCTTGAGCATTTGTCGACTAGAATAAAACATGTCCAAGTCTTTGTATATTTGAAAACATCTGCATTTAATTTCTAAGCAAGGAGTTTGGAAATGTGGTTCATACAATACACTTCTCTGCGCAGTTACCACAATAAACTCAAATGATTTCGTGAAAGGGTAAATTTTTTCTTCTGCTTAGGTGCCTGTGGAATAGATCTGAATATTACTGTCAGGCATTAAAAGGCACCCATTGCTTTGGAATAACTTCCACATTGCTCCAAACTACTCAGAAAAATTTGCTCCTTTTCAAGTAGTCTACATTAACTTTATTAACATCTTAATAGAAACCATTTTGGCTTTTTTTTGCTACTACATGTACAGTTCCTTTACTTTAGCACTCCAGTATACGACTGGCACATGGTATTAACAGCATCTCATCTTAAACTCATCTGTACCCTGGGGATGCTGAGAGAATGAGATGAAATCAAAAGCACAACAAGGTTAAGAACAGTTACAAGTCTTCTGAGAAGAGAAAATGAACTTTCTTTTCCACATTCTTCTTCAAAACTGGATTTAGTTAGTTTTAATTATTTCTAAGCTGGAGTTTTTAATTATTTCTGCAAACATATGCATATACATACCTAGGTATTATAGCAAGTAAGAAGCATTAGAAGAGCTTAAAATTAATAAAAGCTAGTTCTCAATTATTGATTCCACCTGTCAGAGTGCAAACCAAAGGAAACAGAGACCAGAATGAGTAACGAGTATATTCTAGATATAGAGATCTTTGAATCCATAAAGTCTTCTTGTTGCATTATGATTTTTTCCTTAGAGATGCTTCTGAAAGACAACTTCGTATTTTGGGGCTTTATTTTGCAAAATAATTTAAGTGCCATCACTGCCTGAGAATGCTGTAGTTGGTTACCATTTAGAGCATTAAAGATTCCCTATTGAAATTATATAAAAACCCAAACATTTCTCACTCAAGCACACTGTCTTCAAGTTTAAACTAACATGTGATTAGATTTCTTCTTTGAGATCTGCTCTTTAAAAACTAAAGGATAAAAATCCATCAATCTTTGTTCTTTTTCCTGAGTTTGGTGAACCAGATTACATTCAAGTCCTCTGTCATTGTAAAAGAGAGTATTTATGATGGCTGATGTCCATGCTGTGACACCAGCCATACCACAAGTGTCATTCTGAGAATGAGGGGTTGACTCTGTCTGGCTTTAAACCATGAGACACAGTAAATGATGTGAAAGTCACAGAACAAATGTCAGACCAGCTCCATCTGAGTATGCCTTCTATGAAATGGAAAAGATGTGAACTCTTCATTTTCTACCTCATTTTTCCACTAAGATCCAGGCAGTGAAGAAGCAGAAGCTATGGAAGAGGCTCTCGTCCTAAATCTAGATGACAAAATAGCAGAAAAACGTGATTCCACAACAAAAGTCAGGACTTGTCAAGGAACACTGCATGATCTGATAGAAGCAGAAGCAAACAACTCTTCACAAAATCCCACATTACATCGTGGGCCAAAACAGTAGCAAAAATGCCACTATTAGAAGTGGGGATTGAAGACTCTCAGATGAGCTTCAAACTTGAGATGTGTTAAGGAAGAAGCACATATTAGAACTGTAGCCTCGGGGAAAACACTAGTGAGTTGATATGGATGTCTAAATTGATACTAGAGAAGACTTGTTTCTTGTTAGCACTAAAATTAAAGGCTTAACTTGTGACAGAAGTTCAACAACTATCAACTACAGCCAGCAGTAAGTTATCACCTGAGGCAGTCTGTCCATGAGACAGCAGAAATTTTGCCATAAGTGAGTACTTGAGACTTCTTTCTAGACAGTACTAAATTCTGTCCTTTTTGCTCTTCCTTCACGCAGGCAGCAACGACAGATGCTTCCCTAGGGAAATCGGTACATCGCTTCACAACACTGTCCCAACATTGGCCTTTGACCTCCCCAAGGCAGGAACTAGATCACGATCCCAAGTTTCAGTTCAGTGTGGTTTTCCACGAGGAAAACCCAAGAGCTTCCCCATGAGCTTTCAAACAGGAATTTTTTTCCTCTAAGTTAACCGGGAGGTCAGAAGCAGAATACAATAGGGTGACAGAATCATTTAGGTTGGAAGAGACCCTTAAGATCGAGTCCAGCCATTAACCTAGCCCTGNAGCCAGCAGTAAGTTATCACCTGAGGCAGTCTGTCCATGAGACAGCAGAAATTTTGCCATAAGTGAGTACTTGAGACTTCTTTCTAGACAGTACTAAATTCTGTCCTTTTTGCTCTTCCTTCATGCAGGCAGCAATGACAGATGCTTCCCTAGGGAAATCGGTACATCGCTTCACAACACTGTCCCAACATTGGCCTTTGACCTCCCCAAGGCAGGAACTAGATCACGATCCCAAGTTTCAGTTCAGTGTGGTTTTCCACGAGGAAAACCCAAGAGCTTCCCCATGAGCTTTCAAACAGGAATTTTTTTCCTCTAAGTTAACCGGGAGGTCAGAAGCAGAATACAATAGGGTGACAGAATCATTTAGGTTGGAAGAGACCCTTAAGATCGAGTCCAGCCGTTAACCTAGCACTGCCAGGTCCACCACTAAACCACATCCCTGAGCACCACAGCCACACATCTTTTAAATACCTCCAGGGATGATGACTCCACCACTTCCCTGGGCAGCCTGGTCCAGTGTTTGACAAATCTTTTGGTGAAGAAATTTCTCCTAATATCCAATCTAAACTAAACATCAAAGTACTTGTGCTGTTCTAACAGTAACTTACAAAACCCAGAAAAGAAGACGACTTACTATTCTATCAACAAAGCTAGTTGGGTACTTAAGGGGTTTTTGCCTGCAAGAAGGAACTAAGCAATGGTTTTACTTCAGCTGACACACTATCAACTCAAAAGGTCACAATGCAAGGAATGAAAGGTGAATCTACCCTGGACACCATTAGAGAATAAATATACACGGTCCCTGCCAGCTGCTGCTGTAACCAAAGCCACTGTGACCCCAGAAGAGGGGCGTAGATAACAGTGACAAAGTCAGAAAGAGGTGGTGGCAGAGGACTGCTAGCACCCTGGAAGACAAGTGTCTGAAGCATTTACTTGATGTACCTTCAGTTACGAAGATTACTTCTGAAATTTTAAAAAACCTAAAAAAACTAAAAAAAAACCAACAAAAAAACAGGTATATATTCCTATCTCGGCTAACATGCTAAAAGAATAGCTAAGCTCCCCCATGTCAGCAGTCCTTGCATAATGTTAATACTAAGAATTACATGAAAGCACCCAACAAAATTTTAATTATCTAAAAAGAAAAGGGAAGAGTGGTCAAATCTACTTTACTAGAACCCAGTGCTTCTAAAAAATGTATTGGGTAGAACTACATCCATGCACCCTTCTTCATTCTGGATTGCCTCCATCTTTTGACTGAAATGGAATTGTTCCCAACAGAGAATAAAAGGAGTCAGTCGGTGCCTTGTTTATAAGATGTCAGTTCAGTAAGTTCAAACAGAAAATATTTTTTTATGGTACAATAAATAAACTGTGTAACCAAATATAATGGCTTGCCAAAACAAATGGGACACGTTAAATAACTATTATTTCACAGAATTATCAATGAAGAAGTGACAAACATGAACTTTTCCAATTTTAAAGGATACTTCTGAATTGGTACACAATGTCTTATAGCATACAATAGCATTAGGTGATGATTTCTCAGAGTTGTAAGCTATGCAAACGACGAGCACAATTTTATAGTCAAACGGTACATTACTCAAAAAGAAGAAAAACCTACAACCTTCAATCTGCATTATTCATAGTATCCTCCCGCATTTAATTGCAACTGGCACAAGGTATTTCTTGAANGCAAATGACGAGCACAATTTTATAGTCAAACGGTACATTACTCAAAAAGAAGAAAAACCTACAACCTTCAATCTGCATTATTCATAGTATCCTCCCGCATTTAATTGCAACTGGCACAAGGTATTTCTTGAAACAACTCAGACATGTTGGCAATTTTGTACAGAAATCATGTGATAAACTGGTGAGAAAAATCACTCAGGAATGCTCAGTGTCAGAGCACTTCTTCTGTGCAAGTACCTTCCTCTACAATATGACCAGTTTGCCTTTAGCAAAATCTTAAAACTACAGGATCAGCAAAAGCACGGCTTAAAAGCGGAATTCTGTTGTTGCTTTTTTTCTTGCCATAGCAAGCCTCAACTCCTCTCTCTTTCATATCCCCATGTATCGCCCCCAGAAAGCATGAAACAATAACAAATTTAATGCATATGGAAAGTGATATTGGAGGGCCTTTAGCCTCAAACATTCAAACCATGTTTTATATTGTGCCGTATCTCTGTCAAGCTTGGTATCTACTTTGCTGCTTGCCTGTGCCATATATCTTAAATCAGGTTAATGGCTCTGATTTTTTTTTTTTTTTAAATGTTGCAAAGCACGAAGGTTTAGTGATATTTTGAATCACTATGACTTCCATCCTCTGAAAAAGACTTATAAATATCTGGACTTAAAGCTAACTGAAGAGCACTGGATATTCATTTCTCCATCAGATCCTGAGGTATTTCTTTTTAAGTCTGTGCTTCAGCATTTTCGCATGCTCCTAGACCAAATATTTCAAGCTTTAACAGCCTAACTTACATGCGGCCTTCACATTGACTGATTGGAATAAACAAAGATACAGCCAAAAGGAACCCAGACTCAGTCTATTCATGCAACTGAAAAACAATTCAACTGTGAAACTGCTTGGACTACTTTAAAACTGTAAGAAACTTTGTGCTCAGCTGTATTACTTCTTCTCTATCACTTACAGAAGCAGAGGATCACCCACTGGAACACCTTTGATCAACCTGTTCAAATCAGTATGTGTTTAACGTGAACAGTATTTCTTAGTAGTTTTAAATATTTCTTAATTGGACTTGGAATACAAATGAAAAAAGTATTTCTGAAATAGCACATACGTAAACGAAGGCATTGGTATGTCCGAAAGCAACAGCAACAAGGTAAGTGGGCTCTCAGCTTCATTAGCAGGCTGTTGAAGTGAGCGTGGTCACAGCAGCTCTCGAGTTTTTGCAAAAAATGTCACAAGTTTGGACATACAAAATTTTGAAGGTCTTCCCTTACCGTACTCTTCCTACACTCCCGACTTTCCTCTCAGCATTTCTATTCACACTATCACTGGTCTTTAACACATGATCACTGCATTGCACTGCTTCTGGGAAGATGTGCCTTTCCTCCCATACTTTGCTTTCATACTACTGATGACAAGCACAGCTGTGTATTTCTTACTTTGAAACAGTCTCTCTTCCTTGGTATATGAGGTCCTACGTACAATACTTCATAAGTGGCAGACGCACTAATGAGCTAACATCAGCATAGCAATAAATAAAACACGAGACCTTCATATTTCTGTGTAAACTTTATCCAGATGCAACTGCTACCAGAAATTTCTCTGACTCCCATATCCAGGACTTCAATATTACTATATTTTTCTTTTTCTGGGCTCTTGCTAAATTTCTCTTCATATTAATTGCAACAAAATTCATGCTTTCCTTTCCTCATAAACCCATCATTTTCTTTATCTAATCTGTTCACTGCTTTAACCAGAATAGACTCCATGTTTTCTCATCTTTCTTCCACTTGTTACACCTGTAACACTCTCACAAACCCAAGTCCCATTACATCAGCCCAGCTCCAGCCCTTTCATGTCTCTTGCCAAAATAAATTCTCATTTCTCATCTTTAGATTGTGCAGGGAGGTTGGACTAGATGATCTCTAGAGGTCCTTTCCAACCCCTACCATTCTGTGATTCTGTGATTCTCGGCCTCCTTTTCTTCCTGGCTTTCTTGTCTTATTTTTCAAACGTACACTTTTCCACCCCCTAATGCTCTCTCTATGGCTGGGCCACATTCCTACACCTCATCCTCCCATCACACTCAAGAACCAGTTCTCAACAGAATCACTCTTGCCTTTTGCATCCAGATCTTATGCTTGAGCTTTACATCGTTTACTCCATGACCGTCAAGAGCAACTTGTTCATATTCACATTTCCAATTTCACAAGTACAACACCACACATCAGAAGCCACAGCACAAAACCAAGAAAGCCTTTGATACAGTGATGCAGTTTGAATTTCAAACACAGCATGTAAAGAAACCTTCTTTTTTTTCTGATAGCGGAAAAAAGACGCATCTTGTAGTGCATCATATGCTAGGGTAACTGCCTCTTTGCTGTAGCATTTCAATGACAACATATCAAATTTGCTAAATTTTTGTTTCTCAAAAGTTTTATATGAAATTGGTCCTAGTCCAGATTAGTCTCTTCCTATCTCGCATACTCAGTGCAGCCTTTGTTTGTTTTGTTTTCAACACAAAAAAACCTCCTAATCCAAAGACACACTTTCTTCAACTTAAAAGCAACAACTCAACCGTTGAGCTGTTCACAATAAAGTATGCCTTAACCGTTTTGAAACATAAGAGCTACAGGTCTTACTCATGGGCAGTCATTAATATAATCCACTTTTCCAGATAAAAATAACTGAAGAGATTACATTTCACTTTCCATCTTTTGTTGGAATCTTGGAGTTCCTTTTGATCTCAAATTATCCATGAAGGATCATCTTATATGTTCACTACCAATGTATCTCTTACGATCCTAGAAACTTCTTGACTTTAACACGTGCAATCCAAAACAGAACTTGAAAGGCTCCTGTGTGGTCCACAGCACTGACTACTGCTGCTCTGTTCTGGGGTATTACAGAAACATCAGATCTTAGACTGTAACTAGTTAAAAATTTCCAAACTCACATGTTCAACAATGTTAGGGCTCAGGCATATTCATTTACTTCTAAAAACTTTGACTGACTTCCAGTGAGAAGCTCAGAAGTTGATTCAGACTCTGCGTATCAAAATTAAAACTACAGATCCTTCAACTCCTGTACTTACTTCTAGTTCTTATCTAAAAAAAAAAAATCAAAGCCCTGAAGTGCATTGTTGTATAGCTTCAATTTAGCAGAAAGCTAGCCTAAGAAAGCATTTTTAATTCAATTTTTCCATAGAGCGTACGTAGCCTAAACAGCTTATTTTTAATCTGTTGTTTTATCATGTAAGCAGCAAGGAGATGCAGCTGGGGAGTTCAGGTTCACATAAATCTATAATCATTGACTCATTTAAAATTAGCAGGACACTGGTTCACATGTTTCTAGTAGCTCCAGATTAAAAAACAATTAAAATGCCACCTTTAGAACAAGAGTCCTTAGACCCACTGCCTTTCACATTCTACTACATTTCACTCACTGAACTGAGAAACAGCAGCCACACATAAAGACTTTAACACACCCTTCCCTTTTTGACTAAGTAAATTCATCTCTGAGGACAAATTGTCACGCATTGCTAACAGGACAATAGACATAAAATTTTCTGATTTAAAAGCCCTAATATGGCTATAAAAATTCACTGCAGCAACAGTCATGATAATTGCTTATAATAACAAATAAATCTAATTACAGTTACCTCCTAGTCTGTCAAACCAGGCAAAGGCACACATAACGAATCGCATAAAGTGCCTCAATTATTATTGTTCAGGCTGCAAAACACAGTTCAGCAAAACGTGAAACAAAACAAAGGAATACATTTAGTTCAGCAAGTATCTTAATACGTCCTGACACTAGTTGTACAGAATGCAAGAAACGCAGTGTAGTTTCACCAGCTAGCTGCCATCAATAATGATTAAAATTTGCCAGCTTTCAGAGCGGGGCACACTGCAATAAAGAGTACAGAAAGAAATGTTTTAAAGGATTAGTAAATTTCTAAGTGAATCTCATCAAACCATATAAAGTCCTAAACCAAAGACAAGCAACACAAATTTGGAAACATTCACCGTGATTACACAGCTTGCTAACAAGGTAAGCATGTCATGATCAAGGGCAGTTCATGAAGCAAACCCTGGTAGCCCTGAGTTCAGCAAAGACTTGTGACTAAAATAAACCTTTATGCTGAAGAGAATGTCCATTGCATTGAATGGCATCAATAAAATGTAACTGCATCTGTTGACTTTTCCATTATAACACCGTCCAACACCATGTGAACTGTGTGGCACTGCAGCTTAAGAGCCATGAACACGACGATAGCTTTCTCAGAACTGGAATACTCGGAGGTGCTGCTATTTAAGCACATCTATTTCATCCTTCTCTTGGAAAGTCCATCCCAAATTAATGATGACATGTCCAACTAATTATCATCATTTTCATAACTTATGTTTCCTGAATGTCTCTTCTACACAGTTGCTCTTTGGAATTCAAGGAAAACTTCAAACATTTCAAGGTTAACATATCCTTGCAGGAATCCATGTGTTATTGAGGGTCCAAGCATCTAATTAATTAACTCTCAAGAAAGGGGTTTTTCATCTTTTCAAATCAGGAAAAAAAACTTTACCAAGAAAAGGAATCCTGAAGGATACTCTATGAGCCATCCAAGTCAAGCAGCTATAAAAGTTAAAATGGCACCTGACAATAATAAAATTAATGCCAAGAATTAATTGCTCTTCTGAAGTCTGTAAGCTCCACTCACGAGCCCGTCTGTGATGACAGGCAGTATATGAACCAGAATAACCACTCAAGAAAGAATTTCCGCCTAAAAGAAATTGTTAAACACCAGAATTTGAGAGACAGGTCTGTAACAGGTTTGGCAAATGCATACAGGGAGTTTCCAGGACATTTACCTCATAGCAAACATATGATCTCCTTCCAAAAGCTCCCTGCCCAAAATCTTCAGAATGACAACAATCATCAACAATGACTTCACAAGGATGGAAGAGAAGGTATCAATTTTATCACTCTAATCTGTACTATGATATGTTGCTTTTGTCTTATCACTTTCAGTCATTAATCTTACCATCATCATCATCGAGTTCTACTCTTGCACAATTCTACTGAGGCCCCAGCAAACTGTCACAGTACTCTGGAAAACAACTCTTAAATTCTTTTCTTTTCTGTAGTTTCTCTGACTCTGTACGCAACTCAAACTATACAAAAGTTTTAGGTAATTCTTTTGGCATACTAAAATCATTCCTAAAGGAGTATGATCAAGTAACAGAAGTATTATATATTTAGAAAAAGTTAATGCACAAAGCACCATTTATATAAGTTTATTACTGTTATTTATTTGGACGAGATGATAAGGAATAGGACACAAAATTTAAATTGATACAACCGTCTGGTAAAAATGTTCGCACGCACAACAGCTGCTACCGGTTTGAAAAACAATTAATTACAAGACTGAAGTACATGGTGTTGGACGACTCATCTGCAAAATACTGACCATTAAAGTACCAGATGCCATTCTACTGTGGAGGACACACACAAGATTACCCATCTTCTTGGAGCTATGATGCAAGAAACTTTCAGCATAGTACAATGAACTACATTTCAGCCGCTGCTTTACAGCTACTTCTGAAAGACCTATAGTCACAATTTGCCCTTAAAATTTCAGTATCAATCAATTTAAACAAGACATATTTCCAATGGTTCTTAGATACTTTTATTCTTAAAATAAAGGGCTACTTACTTGATTGGCCATGTAAATTGTGAGGAGACCTCTCCTGTAACAGAAATGATAAAATTAATAAACAAATTAAACATTTGTTGCACATTGCATAAAAACACTTTAAGCATTAAGAATATTTTATTACAGAAAAGAGTTTAAAAACCAGATTATTGGTGCAGGATGAATCATTACCATCCTACAGAAAAATAACTATGAAACTGAAAACTGCACCTTGATAGCACGGTATCCAAAGCAGTGAGGAATTACACAAACCAAGTTATATATAGCAGCTTGCTACTGCACAAGTCCTGAAGCTGTCACGAAGGGGCAGGGTACCTTGAGTAACACAGCACTTACTACAAAAGCATACAAACCATGGCCAAAGCTTAAGCTAAATTGTGAATTTACAGAAAAATGCTCTTGTGTGTAAACTTCTGTTTGGTGATTAGTGCTATGTAACTCAAGGTGCCTTAGCCCTTCTGCTTACATTATCATGAAAAGTGTTTTCAACTGAGACTGATGATGCAGAAATCTTGGCTCAAGCCAGTATGCTCTACCTTTTCTAGTTTAGAGTCACCGTATCAAAAGTGCCCTGGCAGAGCAGCCACCATTTTCTCTTCTAACCCTTATGTTTCCCACCCCCCCCCACTGTCTATTTCTGGATCTGTCTCTGTCTCAGCCCGTAGCTCACAGTGCTATTTAGATAGGAAAAGTATAAACTTGAGCTCATGCTCTCACACTTTTCCTGATGCTACTGTAGCACAAGACCAATACTGAGCTCTTGACTATGCAGACGTGAGCTGCTCCAGGAACAGACAGTATCAGATGTCACTGTAGGGTCCAGATGAATAAAAATCAGTTATTTTCTGTACCTCCTTTGCAAGTCACTATTGGCCTTGCGAAAGTGGAAAACCTCACCACTGCGGCTTTGCTTTGCCCTCATTCATTCCTCCTCTTCTGCAAAGATTAGCTTAGAGACTATGCCCACAGGTTGGCAAACTCAATTTCAGTATTTCTTACTGGGTTGGTGTTCTTAACGGCTTGATTTTACTGTCAGCCCAGTAGTACTTGGGAATTTTCTTGTTGTCTTCACTGCTGTTACACACAAAACTTGAAAACAACATTGACGGCACCACACGTTGCACCATTAAATTTTCTCAACATAGAACCTGAACTCATATTTGTCTTCACATCATTCGGGATTTTTTTTATATTGCTATTACATGAATAATAGAAGGTCCAAGGCAGGCGCTCGTATGTTCCATTTTCTCATGAGATTTTAAGTTTTCGAGCATTCGCAGAGTGCTTGAGAGCTGTATGTTAACAGAACATACCTTGCCATCACTTCAGCTGAACAAGCAAGCAAAACAAAATCACAGGAGCAGGGAACAGAGAAATTCCTATTGCATAGTTCACAGGCACCAACCAGTCAAAAAAAGTTTACCCAGTATTTTCTGGCCCCCACGTTTAGGCATATGTAACTTTGCCAAGCTAGGCATCCACATCAAGATTTTTCACAGCAGGTATCTAAGGCACAGGGATATATTCCACTTAGAAGCCCTAGTGCTGTCACACCACTATGAATTTGTGGGAGACAACTATGCACCATCCAGAGTTCCACAAGATGTGGATTCCTCTTCCAGGAAGGTTCAAACGTGGCTGGAGTTCAAAACTTTAACTAGCAGAAGCAGCTTGGAGTTTGGTTTTTTAATTTAAAAAAAAAAAAAAA
>VZSC01002837.1:23484-44178 GCA_013398225.1 Steatornis caripensis
AAAAAAAAAAAAAAAGCAGAGTTACAAAGCCCCTTCTTGTATACCGTCTCCACCTAGCACCACTCTGTGCCAGGTATTAGAAACAAGACTCTAGTACGGGAACTTAAGAAAAAAAAGTCTGAATCTAAAGATTTGGTGAGGATGAGGCATGCAAGAAACAAAAAGACAACAGATAGGGAATAGAGTCTGTAAACGTTAAAGCAGAGACACCTCTACAGCATGTAATAAAGCATCAAAATACTGCATGGTGTTTCTTTCTTACCAGGAAGGGGTGAAAATTCACCTCATGTAACAGATTAATTCAACCCCCAAGCTGCTCTGCAAACAATCACCTAGTCTTTCAGCCAATTAGCTCAGCTGATAAAATAATATTGGTGCCCTGACCCTCCTGATTGCCAAAGTGGCAGCCAATACAGTTCCGTGTAATGTAAATTTTATTTTAATTTGTTCTTGTGAGGAAAAATATTGGATATTTCATGTTTCTTCAATTTATTTTTTTATCCCTATAATAGTATTAAAAGTTTAGGATAAATATCCAAACACTCAAACTGTTTGGAAACACAGAATGAAACTGACTCATGAGAGTTAATCTGATAACGTAATGCACTTTGAGTATTATGGACTTCAGAACTTCCAAGACATCCTGCATTAACACACTTACCTGCGAGAAGCTACGACCAGCTACTGACACACGCGGCTTTGAGCGCACAGCGTGTGCATTCCCAGTTGTATTATACATAGTGTGCACAAACAGCATGACTATTGTATGTCATGTATGTATGTAATTTACTTGGTGGATTCTCCTTCAGTCTCTACGTCATGCAGGCAGGGATGAAACACAGGCAGGCTCTTTTAGCCTCCCACTGATTTTTATTTTTTTTAAGTACTAAAAAACTAAGAATTCAATCTAACCAAGTTTTAGTTTCTATTGTGGTTCCTTTTGGCTAAGTGTAACTTGCCAACTGCAAAGACAAAGGAAGGAAAAGGGGCTAGAGAAGAGGAAGGAAAGAAATCAGCAGCTGCAGTGCAGCTGCAACGAGACCGATGCAAAAAGTAGGTGGTTGGAAGGAGGGAAAACGTGCAGACAACGAATGCACACAAGGCAGTAATTTCTGGAGCTGAAAATACAGAAAGTTGCTAGGTCACATAATCTGGAAGTGCCTGTGGCAAGCTCATCTCCATCTGCGGCCATATGAGTCCCCAGCTAACTCCAAGCAGATAGTTTTCTTCCTCCAAATTAATCCTGTGACTGCTTTAAAAATAAATGGCTCCATGTTTCTGAAAAAATAAAAAGGTACTCTTCCTGGCCCTGTGCAAATGTGATCCAGCAAGCCTGTTCCAACCGTGAACTCAACTGTTAAAATGTGAGTGGAAGTTCAGAAAATGTTGCCCTATTTTGTAGCAATGACAGCTGATGGAAAACAGGACAGAAAGATGGACGTAGGCCAAGAAAACGGGTCACTGGTACAACCCAAGGACCGTATTAAAACTGCAGCTGGTAAATAAGAGAAGAATCTAATTGGGAAATGGTATTACAAGAGCAGGAAATAATTAAACAACAAAAATAATTAGTCAGACATGTCTGATCACCTGCTTTGGGGAGGTTTAAAAATACTAATAAACGGCTAACATTTCACGTCCAAAGTCCGTGAACCAGTGCTGAACAGTAATCTCAGGAGCAGCAAGATCAGCAGGTAGTAACACCAGTGATGGTCAGACAAGGTCATTACAGGAAAGCGCAAGCAGATGCACACAATTCCTCACTGCTCCTTGCCCCTCCATCATCTCCGTCTCATGGCATTTTCTTCCAGAGGCCGCTCTCATCAAGAGCTACACTTTGGCTTCCCAGTGCCTTCCTCTCCCCTCTTCAACTGATAGTATCTCCCATACCCTGCTCTACTTCTAACTACATATGCAGTCTTTAATTCAGCAAGGAAAAATACTAGCTATAGGCAAAATTCAGGAGCGGCAGACCAAGGCTGAACAAGGACAAGGATGTAAGTCAGCATCCACGGGACAAGAGATGAGATGGCACATTCTGGTCCATGCTGTCAATCTGTGCATTAAATTGAAGCACAGAATAAAAACTGTTCTGAAAAAGTCTTAACAAGACTGGTATCTTTTACCTGAAAAGGAGGATTGCACAATTACCCTTTAATTCAAGTACCAAAGAGCAGTAGTGTTTAGCCTACTTTTCATTTTGTTTCACCTCTTTTTTCCCCAACACACACTTTCACATGATTTTCTTGTATGCTTATTAGAGAACTGACCAGGTAATCTCTCAGAGTTTAGTTATTCAGCACAGGTCAAGTCATTTGCAGCTGAACAATTCCTGTCTCGTGGATTCCACTTTTAATGTTTAAATTACAACAGAAGACAGGCTTCCAGGAGATAATTCTCTTGTTCACTTATATTTTCCTCAAAGAAAAGTTTCACTTGATAAAATTTGCTTTTTGGACAACCTGGTAATTTTCAGACCAAATTCTAACAACAACAGCTCTTAAACTACGGCCTATAAACCTCACCAGAGAACCACATACTTTTGCGATTGCACTGCCCAGAGGAAAGAGTCTAAAATAACTGTTAAAAA
Source organism: Steatornis caripensis (assembly GCA_013398225.1). Classification (NCBI taxonomy): domain Eukaryota; kingdom Metazoa; phylum Chordata; class Aves; order Caprimulgiformes; family Steatornithidae; genus Steatornis; species Steatornis caripensis. The sequence continues at coordinate 26,075 of VZSC01002837.1, forward strand.
ACCCAAAAAAGCTATAGGATAAAAATAGCAAGGAAGCTTTGCAGTGTACTGGGCTGTATGACCAGAAGTGTAGGTAGGAGGTCACGGGAAATGATTAATCCCCTTTACTTGGCGCTCACTACACCACACCGAGTACTGCACCCGGTTTTGCTCCCCAATACAAAAAAGGCATTGATCAACCGGGAGGGGAAGATCACGAGCACAGATGAGGAGATTTTGACCTGATCTGAGGAAAGAGCATTTTCTCCATCAAGAGAGCCAAGCATTGGAACAGCGACTCAGAGGGGCTGTCGGACCTCTGTCCTCAGAGGTTTGCAAGGCTGACCGGACAAATCCCTCGGCAAGCTGGTCTGAACTCAGTACTGGTCCTGCTCCAAGCAGAAAGCTGCACTGACTTCCCAAGGCTCATCTGAACAATTCTATCATTCTATGGAGGAAAAAAAAAGGTGGAAAGCAGCTTCAAAGTATCATACGTAATTTTTTCTACAGAGTATAAAATCAGAAGATTATAGCGATAAATGATCTGGCTTCCCAACTAACATGAAACATGAACTTCTCTTTAATGAATAAGCTACTTCTTTAAAAAGATCAAATTTGTCTTTAAGTATTTCCAATGAAGTCACCACAACCAGTGATAAATTATTCTAATGCTAGTTAACTTTACAGTTTGCACCCTACTTTAGACAAGAATCTGTCCAGTCACTGAAGTCAGTTACATCTTTACCTCTACTGTAACACTACAGAGTCCAACCAAGTCACCCACATAGCATTTCCTAAAGAAAAACTGAGCTCCTTCAGTTCCACAATGTTCCCTAAGATTTTAATCATACTCATGGCTCTTTACAGAAACTCTTCTATTTCTTCAGAACTCATCTTCAAGGACTTAAAATGACAACCCAGGAAATAAAAACCAAATTAAAGAGATCCTATTCTTTGTTTAATCAATGGTACATTAAAGTCAAAGAAATCACTAAGTGCCACTCTCAGACTTTCAATCCATCTGCCTGGGAGCAAGGTATTTATATTTTCATGTAAGTCCTGCAAATTCTGGAAAACTTATTTGATTGAGGTCAAAGTACAATTCCCCCTAGACATGAGTCAAAAGTCCTATTCATGCCAACAGAAGCAATGACAACTGTCCAAATCTGCATGCCAACATATTGTTTGTGGAACAGTTTCCTCAATAATGTTTTCTTGCTTAGCTTCACGTGTTATAAACTTCAAAGAATAACTTTACTTTCACAAGTCGCACGAGCTTTTGCTTCATGTAATAGCAAATCATACAAAAACTAATTTTTAAAATACAACCAAGATTTTTTTTTTTCCTACAAAACTCTCTGCCAGTTCTATTTATGGTTTTCCTTCAGTATATTTATGGTTTTCCTTAAATACAGAGTTGTTGCTAAGCTAAAAAAAAGGCAACAACAGAGGAAAAATACAAACAAACAAAAAAAAAACCCCTTGCCTGAAGGTGCGATGAATCCTTAGAACATGCTTATGCTCATAGCAGTTTTAACTGAAATTAATTATTGCAACCACAACAGCACTCAAAGAAAACTTCCTGCAGAAAGCAAACATCTTCTCTTTCTCTAAACAGCCACAGAAGAGAGGCAAGTGCCTGTCATTTTTTATCTATTTCTCGTCCAATATTCATTCCTCCTTTTGAACATTAATTTCTTTCATATGTTTTGCCTTGCCCTGTCCATCCTGTATGTCTAATATGCAGCAGTCCAGTCCCTGCAATTTTGTCACCGAAAAATTTTTCTCAACTTTGTCTGGCAATACTAAGTTTAAAGTATTGTTTTCTCTATTGCCTTGTTTCAGTTAAGCCACAAACCTTTCGGAGTAGCCATCCTGAAACCTAAACATTCACTGCAATTAATTAAACATATTTGAACTACTATAATTGCATTTTTTTACCAGTCTTGTGGGTTTTGTGATCACTTTTTTTTCTTGCTCAAAACTAAAGGGGAAATAAGTGACCAAGTCAGAAATAACAGGAAATACTACAGCAAGATAAATAGAACTACGTACAAAATCCACATAAATTGACTAAACAGGCACCTCTTTCAGTGAGAACAGCTCTAGGTGTGAGCTGTAACAGTGAGCCAGTAAATTCACACCACTGGAGCAAGCACACCCAGGCCCCATACTCTGCTACATCTCTTGTAACTCAGCGTACAGCAGCAGTTAGAAGTAGAGATGGCTAGAAGGAGCCTAAAGATGGATAAAGCAGCATGTTAAAAACCTTTATGCATGCAATTAAGATAATGTGTTCTCTCATTAAACAGCTTCACTGATAGGTTATGTTTTTCCACATACATAGTAAACGTAAACAGTCTAGGAGCAAAAACCCACAAAATAAAAATATCCAACTTGCTGCTAAGACAAGAATAGTTTTAGCTTTGCTATAAAGCTTTCTAAGTTCACCCTCAGTCCAAAATGTCATGTTGCTACTATTTGATTTTCCAAAAATTCTTAGTGTTGTCAATCCAACAAGCCTGATCTGAGAATGAACAGGTACTAGAATGAAACAAGTCAGACTTACCTTTCTTGTGACCTATACAACAAGATCTGAACTATGCCTGGCTTTAGCATAGTGAATTTATGAAAAAAATACGTTTTTATAGGTTTCCTACAAATTAGAAGTTTGAATATTAAACAAATACCACTGTTCATTTAGTCTGCTGCATATTCTGACAGTTACCACCTTCTTTCAACCTACAATCATTTTCTGGATTCTCTACAAGTCTAAAAGATCACAAATAAAACTACTTTCAAAGGAATGAGTTGATTCAAAGGTATACGTGGGGTGGAATGTAAAAAAAAAGTAAAGAGCACGTAACTTATGCTGTACTGACTTGTTATAGCACAAATTGAGAACGTTTGTCCGTTTTTAAAAAAAGTAAGAAAGAAAGAGTTAACTCTGGCTTTAATTTCTGAACATAAACTAAGAAGCTAACATAATAGTTTGTAATGGTTCCCCAGACAGGATTTGTGGTCTGCGAAAACAGGAAGAATTCCTCCCCCCAGCTTCCCTCCCCCCACACACACTGGTAAAACACACCAGTTTATAACCTGCAGAATTAAACCAAACTCACAAATCACAGGTTTCCCCTGAAAAGAAAAAGGTCAAAATGAAGAGGGGGTTTTTTTCTGCTCTACAGCAGCTTGACACCACAAGCTCACCAACTATAGATCTAGAGTTGCGATTGCATCCCTGTAATAACATAAGTACTACAGATTATGTTTAGGGTATCGTTAATCTCTCACACCCACCAATTTCCTACTGACAGCTGGAGGCCAGCAGCAAAATCCTGGTGCAAAAGTTCACTTAAAATCAGCAGGAACAGATAAGCTTTCAAAATAATGCCAAAAATTATGAAAACAGACCCAAGCAATAACTTTTCAAAAAAGAAAATTATTACTTTTTGAGCTTAGTAAATACCAGTAGCAAGTCACACAAAGATAATGTTCAGGCACGTAACTTCCATGTCAAAAACATACTGTTTAAGGACCCATGATCCACTGTTTTTTTAAAGGAATTTTCTATTTCAAAATTTTGCGCTGTTTTTAAGTAGGAAATGGACACTTTACCGGTTGGGGAAACTGAAGTTGCTCAAAACTGCAAACGAGTAATACTTGCTTTGAGCACATTACATGTTAAGTGAAATGGTTTCTTGCAAATACTCAGAATTTGTTGTTCTTAAAAGGAAAGAAAATAAATCCAACATGTTCTATGATTTGAACACATGCCAAAGAAAGGGTATGAGAAAAGTGAAAAGGGAGAGAAGCCAAAAAGAAAATATATCTACAGTAATACATTCCAGTTAAATTAGTACCAATAATTCTTATAGAGTTTTCAGCTAGCGCAATGCAAGATAACATCTATAGTTTAATTTTTTAACTTATACTCTATTTTATACAGATTTTCTTTCAACATTCCCTCCCTCTTCCTCCTCTCCCAGTTTCTTCACGGTGTCTACAGAGCCAACAGAGTCAAAACAAAGGCTGACCTACAGAGAGGAAAAAACCCCTTAATTAAAGTGTGATTTAACCTCACAAGATTCCATGAAGAGATAAAAATCAGATTCCAAAAAGCTTATTAGTTTCATAAGCTAGGATGGGCTAGCAGATAACAGAAGAATAACAAATTAATCAAATCTCAGGAAAAGAAATGAAGGATTCCCAGCAATTTTTTAAATTAGTAACATTCTTGGTATAGAAGGGCTATCTAGTGTTCAGTAAGGCCCCAAATAACAATTTCTTTGGACTGTTGGTAGTAACACAGAATTGTTTTTAAATCAGCTCAATCAAAAAGAAAACACTCGGTTCTTTTCTGGGCACCTTCTCAGTCGGGATACACCATGTGCTGCTTGGCCGCTGTCTGGAAGGTACAGGGCACACAAGCAAATACTCTCATTTTGAGCAAAATCCCTTTGGGGATCCTTAGCAGCAGCGAGTCATTGCTTCTACATACTCTGCTGGCAATCGCTACTGTTTTATAGCAAAAAGAGAACAGAATGGACAGAACTGTTAAAAATTAGGAAGAAAAGCAAGACAGCGCACGGAAATTTCAGAGTTGCAGAGATATGCAGTATTCCCTGACCTTGCACAGATACTCAGTGTATCTGGGAAGTGAGAAGGAGAGGAACAAACAGAAAAAAATTCTCATACAAGGCTACTGCTCTAGAAGACAGCTCAGGGTTGTCCCAATACCAGTGGAAATTCACCCAGCATTTGACCTGTTCTCCTCCATCTCCACCCTCCAGTCCCTCTAGGTTAACAGACATTCACTCACACCCCAGCTGCACATCCCAAACCAGAAGCAGCTCCAGGCACTCCCCAAGAAGCCCCCTGAAATAGCTGCCTTTCCCTCCCTAAGTCATATTCTGTGCCTGGTTTGAGATGGTCCACTCCACAATACAAGTTTTTGATAAGCTACTCAAATTACCAGGTTTTTTCATCTATTTCTAAAGACTTAAGCAGCCTAATCTCTTCTTCTAGTCTGTCAAACTAGTAGCTACTGTTTTGTTTGCATGTTTAGAGCTAATTTTCTCTTTAGTGTCATAATGTTTTAATGATTACATTTGTGATCCGATTACACCGTTTACAAAATACCTGAAGCAATACGCAAAAAAAAGCTAACGTGACAAATCAATCCAACTTGAGCAGACGACTACTGCAGTTTTTCACATGGTGCAACTAACTTCTAAATGCCCTCATATTCAGAAACAGCAGGACAGCTTTCCAACAGAAGTAGGGTACGGGGTTAGACTGGCAAACAGTGCCATTTGTGTGGGTTTTCTTCCCTAAGAGAACCTAAATGACAGCATATTAAGTCATATTAAAAACAGGCTTCAAATCCAGTTAGGAACTATGAGTTAGCTGTGCAGAAGACAAATTAACACTGTCCAGAGAGTGCCTATATCCGTAAGGGCCTGGAACACAAGGGGTCCCAAGAACAGCAGTGTCAGAAGCCAACGCAAACCTTCTCTAGAAAGGTGGGCAAGCCATACTAGAAGTTTGACCAAGAGTCATTTCAACACATCCCTANAGAGAGTGCCTATATCCATAAGGGCCTGGAACACAAGGGGTCCCAAGAACAGCAGTGTCAGAAGCCAACGCAAACCTTCTCTAGAAAGGTGGGCAAGCCATACTAGAAGTTTGACCAAGAGTCATTTCAACACATCCCTACTGACTGAGAAGGCAATTTCTGGGAGGACATCAGTATTCGATGATGAACTGTGCCAGATACTACAGACAGACGTTAATGTGTCACTTCACCTACCAAAGACAGAAAGAAGCTATTGCCAAGCCCTGTTTGAACCTATTATTTTCTGACTTTAAGCTCAAAGATCCAAAATGCCAATGGTTAATATGAGAACATTCTTGCTAGTTCCTCAGTTCATTGCTCAGGAGGAATGAAGAACGACGCTGAAGAACAGCTTAAAAGGAAAAACAATCACTGATGAAGCAGGATGGAGCACATACAAATAAATCCCTTAAAGTAGACAAAATGATGTTGTACTACCAGACAGACCATAATGTTTCAGTCTTTCACTAAAGCTGGAGCATGCGATGGACTGCGATGACAGGTATTGGCCCAAATTCCTTAAGCCCATTTTATGCCTGCCTTTAACGCTGTGGACTCTCTTGTTCCTGCTTTTCAGACAGACCATCTTCAGAAGGTGGTTTTAATGGCATACGCTTACTCTTCGATAAAGTTTCAATCTGGAGTGGAGGTCATCTGATTACAAGAAACACTATGCAATCCACAGAAGTTACTAAAGGAAATAAAAATGTGTCATTTTCTGTCCTGGGATGTGAAGGGGAGAGGGCAGGAAGGGGAAGCAAGTTGTTTAACCGCAGTATGCTGCTGTAACCTTCACCACAGAAAACCCTTGCATGGTTAAATATAGCAAATCATTACCACTCTAGGTTCCTACCTCCACGCTTTTCCTGCTGCAGGAGCTAACAACAACATTAATTCCTTGGGAGCAATGAGGCTATAGGAAAGAGTGACTTTATTTGCAGAGGGTTTATAGGTGTGGCTCATTTGGAAACAAAGATTTAAGATCCTCATCTGTCCTATCTAAAAACAATATCCTATGAGCAGACTTGACAAACATTATCACAGAAAAGTTCCCTCAAAGACTTCCAGCCATTGTACCAAAGGCATGGTAGGCACAGATATTATCTCGCCAGGTAAATGTCAAGGTTTCCATTGCCCCATCAGCCAGCACCACAGCCAGCTCACCTAAGCAGCATCTGAAGTTTATTCTGTACTAGCAGAATATTTATTATTCCCCCTCTGGGAGCTGCATGTTACACACAAGCATTCAGACACGGAAGATGAATTAAGTGTTTGCTTAAGCCAAGGAAGCCCAAATGAGTGTCTCCTGGATGCTAGTGCTGAGCAGACAGAACAGAGCAATTAATCCACTGTTTGTGCCATTGGAATCAAGTCAGAGTTACAGAACAGTCCAATGTTCAGCAGCAGTTGGAATTTTAACATTTTACCTGTAGGCATTTCAACAGGACTGTGAGTTTCCTAGGGGTTTTTGTGGGGGTTTGGGGGTTAATGATGAAAAACAGAATACAAAATATTACTGATAATCAGATTACTAAGTTAGTTTTCAGCCTACAAAGTGAACATTTCAAAAACAGATTTGCCAAAAGCAGTTCTTAGAATAATAAAAAAACCCTGAACTTTAACTAAAACAGTGTCTCAATTACTCATGGAGCAGGACAGGAAGAGCTAACTACACAGAGTCACCTGGGATGTAGCAGAGTTTGTAGCTTGACCTTAGCACTGCCCTTCGTCCATCTGGGCTGGCCCCACCTGAACTGACAGAGGCAGTCCAGAGCTTAATGCATGGTGCCTGTGATGTCTTCACATTCATGAAGTAACCTCACAGCGGGTGCTGTGCCTAAGCTGGTAAACCCTCCTGAAATTCAGGGAACTGGAGACCATTGAGTAAATGCAAGCAAACAGTCCTGCATGATCCAGCTCAGCCCCGACTGTAACAACACTAAGAAAATAAACCTAGTCTGTACAGACCCACCAGGATGTCTGCAACACATTCCCCAGCATCACTGGAATCACAGATACATACTTTACATGGGATCTTCCGGTTCTTGCTCTGTCTGCCTGTGTTATCCCAGAAAATGGATTGTCGACTATAAAGCTGTAGCTGCTCTCCTGCTCTTCCATCTCAAGCAAGACTTAAAGAACCACAAAAGCAAGCTGGACCAAATTATCCAACACTCAAATGCTGCAGGCTGAAAATTCCCAAAACCTGGCTGCCGAACACTTCTGCAGACATGATTACAGTTTTTCAGAAGCCAGATTGGTTTATAGCCTGGGCTGATTGACTGATAAAACGCATGGGACTGATTCCCAAGAATCTTTCTTGCTCTGTTCACAACAGTAGGATTCATCTCCCCAAACTTTTGCCATCTGAAGTGGATGAAACCTAGCTCCAGACAGTTATCCAGACTGCCTTTGTAACTGAGACACATAATGGTGATCCACTCGACTGGAAAGAGATGACTGGTATGAAACAGAAATGCATTTCAGGTGGTTACAAAAGTCCGTGACCACTTCTTTTTAAAAGGCATGCAGAAGTTTAAGGATTGTACTTACATCCTATGTGCACACACAGAAACGCAAGGAGTAAAGCACAGGGGTGAAGGATAGACTGATTGTAGGAATAATTAAGAGCACAGTACAGGAGAGACGATATCCTTCTTGCATAAAGAACAAATGGCTTTCACAGTTCATTTAAATGCAGTAGAATTAACTCTGCAGCTACTTTTACAAATGGAGCATATAGTTTACATCTTGCTAGAAACACAGTGCCTTTTTATGATCCACAGAGGACATCCTTTCCTTTACACAATCCGGCTACTACTTACGCGACAGCCTTCCCTTCATCCACTATGTGAGTGACCTTGTCATAGAAAGGTATCAAATTAGTTAAACAGGACTTTCCCTTCGTGAGCTCATGTTGACTGTGCCCGATGATTGCACTGTTCTTTAAAGGCCTTTCAACAGTACCCAGTATAATCTTCTCCATCGTTTTTCCAGGAACTGAGGTTAAACTAACACATCTGTAGTTCCCTGGGTCTTCCCTCATACTGTTCTTGTAAACTGGAGTACCACTGGCTAGCTTCCCATCAGCAGGCACCTCCCGGGATTCCCAAGACCTTTGGTAGACAAACGAGAGAGGTCCTGTGGTAACACCTGCTAGCTCCTTCAGTACTCTGACGTGAATCCCATCAGGCCACATGGACCAGTGAACGCTCAGCTGATGCAGCTGGTCCCCTGTGGTTACGATGCCCACGAATGGGAAGTTGCTGTTCCCGCACTCATAGTCCTCCAACTCAGGTGACCAGACAGCCCAAGGTCTACCAGTATTATTAAAGACTGGAACAAAAAAAAGCACTGAGTGCCTCTGCTTTTTCTTCATCCCTAATAGTCAGGCGATCAGCTTCGACAATTTATCTGTCCAATGTTTTCTTTACATGTCCTCTTGCTATTGATGTACTTTAAAAAGTCTTTTCTGTTGCCAGATATAACACTGGCCAGTTTCAACTCTAACTGAGCTTTGGCCTTTCGTGTCTTCCCCCCACATAAACGAACCACAGCTCTATACTCTTCCTGCAAAGCCTGACCTCGCTTCCAGAGATGATACAGTTTCTTCTTCATCTTGAGCTCCAAGAGAAGTTCTCTCTTCAGCCAAGCAGGTCTTCTGTCCCACTCCCTCGACTTACGACACACTGGAATTGCCTGCTCCTGTGCTTTTACCAGGTGGTTCTCAAAGACTGACTTCATTAATATTGATTCAACTGAACAAAGTTAAAGCAACTTCAGAAACTTTTTCTAGAATTAACATGTAATGCTGTAACAATAAGCGAAAAATAGAAACCTCTTTGAAAACATCAACAAAGTTATGATTGTTGGGGATATAGCCTACAGAGATCATCAAACTTCCTAGTGTAAAACACCAGGCTATTGGGATTTTTTCCCAAACTGGAGACTGAGTGTGTCAGGACAAACATAGCATAAGCCAGGTGATCCCACTTCCCAGAAAGACAAATTACTGTACATCATTGATTAGAAATACTTCAGTCCTGTGCTGGACAAGAGCCCCCAGCTCTTAGAGCTCCCACCAAGATCCAAAGTCAGCAAGAAATACTGACTTCCACGAAAAACACTCCCGAGAGCTGCCCATCCTGCACTACCTGCCATTCATAACATTCCCACAATCACATCTTCCAGATCGACTCCTGCACTCCAAGGCAACAATTGGTGTTTTGCCTCCCTCTGACCACTGCAGCAGTAGCAGCCCTCAAAATATGCTCAAATGTTTACATGCTGTTAGTATAAAAACACAGATCTCTCAAACACTGGCTCTCACCAAGGAAGTTGCTGAAGTGCAGTGGATTCTAACGTATTTTGGTTTAGGAACAAAAAGCATTCCCATTATCTTCTACAGCTTGGCTCCGTATTTCACAGTAATAACTATTCTAGAGAAGTAAAACGCCATAATAATTTTCTTCCCTGCTAGCTCGCCTCACCAGTTACACCACAAAATACTCATGTGAGCAATTCAAACTTCCGGGTTTTTTTCCCTGCAGCACAAAAAATAAGCAAAAACCATCCCTCAATGTAGCTTGCTCTCTCAATTTCTCACCTGTAGCAAGTAAAACTAAAGCTTACAAAAACGCCTGCTGTACTAGAAGGGTTTGTTTACCTGTTTGGATCACCCACCCCTCCATATTGGTGATTTATAGGTTTCCCTAAAATAAAACATCAAACTGAGTAACAGTAAAACATTTTGAGAAAGGAAACTGTCACCTCAAGCCTAAATATACTATACTGAAATACATACCAACAAATTTGTATTTGAATGGACAAACTTACAAAAATACTGTATTTATTTACAGCACATACTCTTTACCATTACCGTGCTGCCATATTCTTCCTTTATAATGTATTTAGACTAAGGGCATTTATAGCAAGCAAATAACCTTAATAGCAACTGAACGTTTCATCAGGAGAACAAACATACAGTCTAAAAACTCCACATTGTTCTTAAACAACTGTTTCTGCCACTTTTCTAAGCAATACATAGTAATACTTTTGTTTCCAAGAACACTAAATATATGTATATATAGACGTTCTCTATAAGGTGCACTGTTGCACTGTATCACATTTTCAATGAACATGCTTTAAATATTCTTCTGAGAGACCAGTATACAGATTTTTTTGATGAAAAACACCCCAAGTTTTCAACTAAAAACATGTTGCCCATACTCGCCCAGAGCAAGATTTTACAACCAAATTATAAAAGCCCTAAATCTCAAGTTTTACAATACCTTCAGTGACACAGTCTTAACTGTAGCGAGGAGACAGGCGCCGCTATAATGTTAACTGCCAGTACGTAAACATTAATGCAGCCTAAGGGGGGAGCAGGGGGCAATCCCAGAAAGGTCCCTTCAGAACTGCCACAGAGCTTTTAGGTGGCTATAGTTAAACTTTCTTTGGCTTAATTACTTACCAAGGAGGGGATGGAGGAGTCAGCCAGGCAGTAAGACAATTAATTAAAACTGTAATTGCGTCCCTTATTAAAGCTTTAGTAATAGTTCTGGAAACTCACTAATACATTCTTTTTTGAATAAGAGGCCAACAAACTGAAGTTTGCTATTTAGCTATTAGCAAAACACACTTTAAATGTTTTTGAAACATCAGCACATTTACAAAACACTTAGGAGAACATAATTCTTCTTCTTCAGAGTAATCACAAAGGTCTTAAATACATGCTCTTCACTGAGCTATCAGACACTTTGCCTTTGAAATCAGTAAGGTACAACCGATCTAATCAGATTTCCAGGTAATAGGCTGGCTTCAGCCAAGCCTCAAATCACATTTCAACAGCTTCATTCACTGCAATTTTAACAAGTATATTCAGTTACTCCCTTGCCTTCTAACAGTCTCGGTGCTTCTAGAACAAGGCAGTACCATGTCTTTCAGCCGAAGTCACGTACCTCCTCCTCTACTACGTGCTCAATTCTTGTTGATAACATTTAATAGATGTCGAGAAAAATGACAGGAGAGGGTAACTTTGAATTACAAACAGCGGCCAAAAGACATAAGCAAAATACTCATTTTTCAAAATTACAAACAGATAAAACTGCTTCTTATCAACCATTTCAAACAACAGCTATAGAAGTAAACAAAGAGTACACCAGTAAAACAACTCCATACAAAGGTTAATAAAATGCATATAATGATTTCCTAAGGAAGCTTAACAGAATTAATGTAACTGCATCGTATCTGTAAAGTCTAACACTACAAAACTGAATTCTGTGACAAAAGAATTGCACATTTTTCTTTAATAGTAGGTGTAAAAAAGGTGAAACTGTATAGAAAATTATATTCTTGTGCACTTGTGCAAGTGTACCTGTTAGAAGCTTATTCATTATAATACAGCCATAGTTATTATGACAATATCTATATAAAGAGTAATTAAAATGTCAAACTCAAGACCAAAGAATCAAAAGGAATTAGAAAAATGTACATTCTAATGAATTGTGTCCATGTCTCCAGGAAAAGGCAGGACTTCCCTTATTGGGAAGAACATTTTCTTTGCATGTGAAAACACTTAACACACCAGTAACACCTACAATACTTTTTGTTTCATTTCTCATTTTTCAACACTTCTGACAGAGCCACAAATACAGTGAAAAGAAATAACACGGCAGCACCAACACCAAAAAAATGCTTTAAAAGATTTGTACTGTATGAGAGAATGTACAGACAAAAACCAGCTAAACTTTAACTCCGTGCCCTCTTAGCACTTCTCCGAGCATCAAACATACACCAGCTATGCAGCTAACAGACTGTCATTTATAAATTCTGCACTGGCTAGTAAGGATGCTTCCTCCTAATCCTAACAGGCAACCCACACTGCCCAAGTACCAGGAAAAGGCAAAAATTTTGAGTTACTCCTACCAGAGTAAGGGACTGAAGGCAAAGAATACGAATCTGCACATTACAAATATATAATATCTGTGTTTAAGTATCTACATTCAATTATTATCTAAGGAAGATTTCTTATCAAAACATCATTTAATCATAATAACGTGACTAGTTCTCTTCCAGTAACCTCTCAGAACATTTATATATACATACATTAAAAAGTTTACAAGTGTCTTTATTCCTTGGCCCTTTCCACAGATCCTAATAAACTGGTTTTCATAGACGGTATAACCACACTTTATAATCATCAAACCGAAGACGCATGGATAGACCAACATGCAGTTTATATCGTTATAGAATTGTAGCGGCATACTGTAATGCAGATCACTGCCTGAGTCTGCTTGAAGTTTCCATGCCATGTTACCTCCCCTTCTCACTGCCAGTGCTATGCAAATTTGCAATTACGTATTACAGAGATACAAACTGTAATCAAACTGATTCTGTAACACATCAGAAAACATGCTGCTCCTCAGGATTATAATACGGCTAGACAAGCTAGCCATCTCTTTTTCCCATTCTTCTGTAAGAATTACAAAACGGACAAGGCTGGCACACACAAACAGCAACACTCAGAAGAAAATCTGATTTACACGTCTGTTGTTCCCAAGTTCAGGACTGACAGGGATGCTGTGCAAGCAAATGCCATTGAGGTACTTAAAATAGGGTATCCACTTGGGAAGAGATTAAGTGATTAAGTTTGATGTTGCTGCCAGCTGCTAGCAGCAATTTAAAGGGCTAGAGATGTGTTTATGAACTCAAATCAGAACTTCTCACCTCCTTGATCTTTCAGTACAATTTGTTGTAAGCTACTCAGGATACAACTGAAAATGCCGCTGTGTCTCCAAGACAAATGTCAGTTTCCTGAGAGACTACAAGTTTATTCAAATCTGATTTTGCCTGTAACAGAAGCTAACAAGCAAACAGATACGAAATCAGAAAGTTGTATTTCACTAAGTCTGTCAGCATCAGCATTTCACACTTTATACATAGTTAGCGCCTGGTAACATACCGAACAACTTCGTATTTTAAAAAACCTAAACTTTCAACTACCTTTTGACGTCATTTAATTTTTTTTTCCCATCAATAACAATGACCTCACATTTTCAGCTGCGTGGGTTATATCACAATACCAACGCTGCCTTTTTACTTTTTATCTGATGTAAAATAATGCAAACTTCTCAGGCAAAACACCTTAGGTCATACACTTTGGATTTTGACAGAAAGGAGAATAACCTTCCAGGAATTAAGTATTTCAGCATTATTCATTACACGCAAGTTGTACCAACCTACTTTTGTCATTTTCACTCACCTCTATTTCAATTTTTATTTCTTTCAAATATCAGATGCCAAATAGGAGATTGTTAACATGTCAAAGCTTTCATACAAAGCCACTAACCAGGCTTTTAGAAATCCCCTTTTGACACAGAATGCGTTTGCCTACTCTTTTTGCTACACATAACAAGCTTAGCTTTGCAAGTTTTTCGAAGTTGTTCCACCGCTACACAAAAACCTTGTATGGGTTTGGGCTCACAGGCAGTTTCAACTCTCGCCTCACAAGTACTCTCAAAGCTACAAGAAACTCGTAGATGGCAAACCAGCCTGATTTCAGAAGTCTGACGCACAAAATCCTCACATTGTAACAGGTCTGTAGGAAAAGCTAAGCTAGTGCTGTCACTGATCAAAAGGAGAAAACACATTTGCTCTCACGGCAAAACGAAACTCTTGATGCAATGGCAGTGCTGGAGTCTAAGTAACTAGATGAAGTTCTACCAAAATGTATCCACCCTCTTAGGAAGTAATTGCAGTAAGATGAAAATCAATCAGCTAAAAAGGACATTAAAAAGATAATTAACTCATCCAGTAACCTTACTACGATTATTTTGTCTATAGCTACATTAAATTAACTGATTCAGAAGTGCTCCCACCTTTCCAGAACTACTTATACGTTCTTAATCTTCAAAAAACAATGGATATGCATTCTTTTAAATGGACAGAACTTTGACAATCTTACCTAAAATCTGGCCTGGGCTTTGCTTACTCCATGACTGAAGTTTAGGAACAGGGCCTGGCAGTCAGTCAACAACCTGATGTATACGTATTTGCAGTTATTTTGAAATGACTGCTTAAGGAAGTTTCAGATACTCATAGTAACCAAAAGTGCATTCACACAGTCTCTAGTACTAAACCCCCCCCCATCATCTTTTAAAGAGTAATTCCTTACATTACCACTTTGTCAACTTCTCTATTTTCAATAAAACCTACTAACTAGATAACTGAAGTATCTCTTCCCACATTAAAGTAATTAAGCATTTTAATTTTCACTGCTCGTACAAGCTACCAATACAAGTCAAATTTCAAAACATTAAAACCTTACAACCCAGGATTTCACCTGCCACCTTTCACGGCCACAGAACAAACGGCAGCTTTTGGCCACCCTTGGATCACTCAGAGCTTCCCTCCTCCCTTTTCATGCTTTAATAACAAACTTCCCATTGATAGCTGAACTTCGGCATCTTGCCTCACATGAAAGGCTTTCCTTTCTGTATCATTACTTTTCATCCAATTTGGATTACTTGAGCTCTTCCAATCAGTTTTTTCCAAAACATCCTATTACTCTTCTATCTTAACTAATGTCACATCATTAACTCAAGACATCAGCAACTTTCATTAGCATGCTCCTCCTCCGCCACTAATCGCAAGCATTATTATATCTAAAAAACAAAAAGAACAAAAAACCTAAAAAAAATACAGCTTAATTAGGAAATCTCAAGCAACCAAGCTTCAACAGGCAATCCTAAGCAACCCGATTACACATTAAACCAGAAAAACAAACAACAAACAAGAAACTGAATGTTTTGTAAAGTGTTTTTTCACTGTAGCTTTCCAGCATTCTGAAACAAAACCAGTGAATTGTCAAATGTCAATCATCAAATGACCAAAACAAGATATATTATTATTTAAAACTGAAAATCCATAAACAGAAACCGTACCTGCTTTTCCTTTCGATGAGAATAGCCATATAAGAAGCAGGTAAAGCGGCACCAAAGCCAGGAGACCAAAAGTAGAATTTTCCAAGTATTTTCCTGAAAATGTAATTTGTACACATATTACATGCAAAGCAACCAGAACTCATGCACACACTGTATTTTATCATAAAATTACACATGCTTTATTAAGATTAGTTTTGTCCCTTTGCATTAATCAATACTTACAAATAAATACTAATCATTTTTACAGTTGGATAGTTCTCAGAGGGTTCCTGAAGTGCTTTGTAAACGTTAAACACCTGAAATACTTCATTAACATATCAACTTCATTTAAAGGATTACTTTGCTTCCAAGAAAGCAGGGCTTTCAAGAGATGTTTCTGCAAAGCTGCAGATATTAATTACAGAAAAATCTGCTAAAAAGAACTTATAGTTGCTCCTCTCTGCCACTTGTCCAAATACATCTTCAGGAAGATGTGCCCTGTGGAATGTAGGGATGTAATCAGCTAAGCCAGAAATCAGATCAAATTATTACACTATACATCATGTTCCAAAGACAGATAGCCAACTGATGCTAAGAGCAAACCACTCATTAACAGTAAGCCAAGGAATCAATCTGTACATTTCAACTGGAAACCACAGTGACATCCCAGTTCTGTTAAGATGGGAAAGCTCTCATTTTTTGCAAGAAGATCTGGGTTTCACTCAAGAGTCCACACAATGTCAACTATCAAAATTCTTCCAATATTAAGAGTTGAAAAAACAGTTACACAAATGACAACATCTAAGAAAGTATTTCTATAAACTGGTCACTGTTAAAGGAGGAAAACCAAAACGCTTGTCAGGCACAATGGCACCAACCACATTTGGTTTGTTCAGGACACTCGCACCTTCAAACTAATCCAGGTTGATTACAGAAGAAAAGAATAGTCAGGCAGTCATTAAATTTGGTACCATAGTAATAAACACACTTCAATTACGCTGATATTGCTCAGCTAATAAGCACTATCAGTTCAGGAAAACAGCGGGTTGCAACGGAGTCTACTCCTCTAAAAACACAGCGAACAAAACACAACAAACAAAATGGTAAATACATACAGGGTGGAAATTCTCTTAGATAAAATTTAATGTTGACAACATAGAAGAACAAAGATAATTAACCAATGCCATCTGATTAGCTAACTTTCGTTCTTCCTGTAAGAGGCATGATCAGCCTCATTTCATACTTCTGCAAAAATAACATCGCGAGTGAGCAATGCCAGCTTATGTTCATAAGTGAAAAGAGAACCAGTGTATCAGCAGCAAGTGATGTAATGGCAATTACACACACTGTTCATTCCCACGGCTGCAGAAGGATAATTTCTCAGGATGACAATGCCAAATGCTGCAGGAGCTAAAGTTCATTATTAGGACTCTCTTGGAAAGCAATTACTGTATGAAGTTTCAGAGAAGCCATTTTAAACATCTTAATAAGTATGAACACATCTTACCGGACACACCTGTTAAGAAACAGAACAAATGTCTTTTCTGTGGGAAAGAAACAGGAATTTGTTCTTTTGGCACAGTTTAGAATCCCTCTACAAATGCTTTACATTTTCAGTTTGATAAGATTTCGGAAACAACAGTAACATATTTTATATAATAAAACCTAGAGGAAATTAAACTCTCCAATCAGTAAGTGAAACTTTTAAACTTCTGCTAAAGTAAATGAAAACAAGTTTTTGTTATTATTTGCATGGTCATTTTCACATGCTCTATGGTTAAAAACTGGAATGAGAAATATGAGTTCTTTCAGGTTATGCAGCTAATTCCTCAATGTACAACTGTATCCAAAACTCAAAGGCTGGATGATACATAAGGTTCAATCTAATTAAGCAAGCTAATGTAAAGCTGTACGTTGACAAACTTAATTACTCTAGTTGCTATACTAAGAGAACCACGTCTTCGTGAGTCTCTGCATTTAGTAAAACCGAAAACCTAAAAAATCACACCTTTCATTTAACACAGTCAACACTGGAGCCCAGCACTCACATCTGAAGCCCAAACAGATGTAGTCTTCTGGATGTCACCAGCAGAAGAGATTACAACTCCCAGCTGGCCTGTCACACGTCCGTAACAGAGATCATCAATCCCACTGCCCTGCCAACAGAGCAGTCTGCACATATTCCCCAATTTACTTCAAGGAAAAAAAAGGAGAAAGAAAAAGAAACTTCAGCCAAGTTATCTTNCTGTCACACGTCCGTAACAGAGATCATCAATCCCACTGCCCTGCCAACAGAGCAGTCTGCACATATTCCCCAATTTACTTCAAGGAAAAAAAAGGAGAAAGAAAAAGAAACTTCAGCCAAGTTATCTTGGTAATCCCCTCTAGAATGAGAATATCTATCTACTGCCTAAGCCATTGCTGATATAGGATTTAAATGTTTTTGAAATTTTACCTACCTATGAAATCGTGAGAATATTAAACAATGCCTGAAATTATTTTAATTGCACTTCCTTGCCTTAAGTTTTATATCCTTGAAAATATTTCCGGTGGTTTCAATCTTGGTGGTTCTTCTCTTCTGCAGA
>VZSC01002838.1:0-38414 GCA_013398225.1 Steatornis caripensis
GGGGCACGCAGAATTGAAAGAGATCTTTGCCGCTTTTTTTAAGCTTTGTAAAGTGTATTTGAATTTTGCCTGCCTGATGGGAGAGACAAGTGGGTGATGGTCGTGATGTGCGTTATGGGGGTGCGGTTCGAGGAGGCACCGCTGCGTGCTTCTCGGCCTGAGTGCTTTTTTGAGTAAGTCTCTAGAGTTTTAAAAAATAATTCCCTTATGTTTCACATCCCCAGAGCTACCAACAGCCTATGGCAGAAATTTATAAATGGCCAAATTATAAATTGCCAAATCCTCTCAACGCAGAGTTAGTCTGGCATTTACTCTCACCCGTTAAGGGGCAGTGGGCTGCAGGAGTGATAGTCGTATTTCTCCCTTTGCTGCTGCTTTATACCAGTAGCTCTTCTTTCCCCTCGTCCTGCTCTACAGGAGTGCCCTGAGAGGAGGAAGGGCTGAGGCTCCCTTTGCTGCCCTGTGCTGGCATTCCCTTTGACCATCTATTTCCAAGATCGAGAAGGGGAGTCAGAGCCTCCAGAAGCTGTTCTCCACTTTTCCCCAAATGTCCAAACCACATAGTTTGCACAAGGCAAAACATGGTCAGATCATTCCCCTCTTCAGTGTGCCCTCTAAATTCAGTCGACTTGTTTCATGAAGAAACTATTCTAGTGATTCGTTATTTTAAAATTTCTTTAATATCATGTTTTTTTCATCCCGTTCTGACAACTGCAACAGAGAGTTATTGTTCATTAACGCTACCAGTCAAGGTTTTCTCAGCATGTCAGAGATTAAACTCAATAGCCATTAGTGTTTGGCATTTCATGAGAGTATTTGGGATGTAAAGGATTTGGTTCTGTAAAACGATGCTTAGCATCATCAGGAGTCGTGACAGACCATGAGGTTAGACTGTTGCACTTACAGAAAGAGAGCAACCGTACTCGAGCGGTTAATTTTTGCCACACACGTCTTTGTTCCTATTATTTAATAAATTGATTATTTAGATCACAGCTAATTGATTTATCTTAAAATGAAGTTCTTTAATGATGCAGTGTGGTGCTTAGTTGCTTTTTTGTTGATTTTTATAATCTTACACATCAGCATTTCAGTACCATAGTTGAGTGATAATGCAGGAAAACCCTATGCTCATAAAACTGAACTGACTCTTCGTTAAAATGAGTTTTTACCGTGGTGTTGGAGCTGCAGCTCATATTCACGCCATATGTTCACACGCTGACTTCCCATTCTTTAATTTTCAATTTGTTGTACTCAGGCAATGATTCACTTCCCCGTGTCTTCTTGATAAAGGTTTTGCTTTCGTTCTGTGGGACAGTGCTAATGCTTTAAAATGTTTGTCTCTCTTTGTCTCTTAGATAGAGATTAGGAAATTAGATGAAGCATATTTCAGTGTCAAATCCTTTTTGTTCCTTGCTAGAATACATGTTTTTCCAACGCTGTAAAACCAACATGGTCTTTGACAGCAGTAAAGTGGTGTAGAGCATACAATTATTTGAAGAACAAGTAATCTTTGTGGCATAGCATTGTGCTAAGCGGTGCTAGACTGAGCTGAACTGGGTCTGGGGAAGGGACTGTCTCCCTCCCTCTCTCCGTTGCTCCCTTCTCGATATTCGTTGTCCACTCTTCCCCCCCTGCATTATTTCTCCTTCTGAAAGGGGGCCCAGTGGGGTAATGCGATGGTAGTGGGTGGAAGGAAGTCTCTAAACAGGATTGTTTGCATTGTCTTTGCAGCATGTGATGGGGATGACTTTACCGTTATTTGGTCTGTGCTGAAATGCTAATCTTCTAGGCTATGCTACATTACTCAGCTGCTACTTCACATATTTAAAATTGCTCTTTTTAACTTGAGAGGGTTTGTATTTGTGCCAAAAAACTTAGGACCAGAATAATAGAAAATGATTTCAGCAACAGGAATTTGTCAACAATCTCTGTGGTTTGAAATTTCAGTGTCTACTTACAAAATTCACATTCCTTGTACCAAGTATTGGGTACAACAGGAGATTAATGCAATAAAACTTATCACAAGATTTTTTGGTTTTGCAGCTAAGTACATTTTGATTTCCTAATATACTTAGTTTGTTAGCAACTCAGTCTGCAATGTAGAAATGTGCAATTTAGCTTACACTCTAGTTTATTGAAAGGTTTAGCACTGGAAATTAATAAGCACTTAAATATGAAATGCAGATACAAAATGAGAGATAAGGGAATTCATGTCTGGGAACAAAAAATGCCCCATACAATTAGAGTAGACTAGAGGAGAAGATTAGCTTGCTGGCCTAGCTCCCAAAATCCTTTTTATAATGCTGTTCATTGCATCTTAGACCTTCGTTAGCGTTGAAAACAACTTCAGTAACAAGGACCCCCTAAGCCCAGGAAGGGTAACAATGTGACTTTGGAAAGGTTATCTTCTTGTTCTGTAATGCCAACAAGAAAATCAAGAGACCTTAACTAACTTTTAAAAATATTACTCTATATAGAGGGCTAGATGTATTTAAATGTAAAACTGATGAAAGGTTGATTCTCCTCAGAGAGTCAAAAGCAGCAAATTTAAGCATTAACCGTACTGAAACTGTTCCCAGTTAGTCTCTTTGTATGTTAGGGTTTGGAATTAATTTTAAAAATACGCCCTTGATTTACCTACTTATTATGCTATGCTTTAATGAATAAGTATTTCTCAAATGACTCCTAATAAAATTCATATATGTATGATTTTCTGAGCACCAGAACCGTTTGAGTTGTTTTAAATTTCAAGCAAACATGGTGAAAATTCCTGTTTCTCTGGAGGTATTCCAAAGGACTCAACTTTCACAGTTCTGAAGAATAAAGATACGCAAATAATTAAAAATATGTTCACACAAGCTAGGTTCATCTAATGAAAAATCTTCTAGCCAGAACTACTGAACCAGCATAACGGAGATACTGGTTCTCGGCAGGAAGTATACAATCATGTCAGCCACAGATTGTTATCAGGGACATACATAATGAAAAAATACACAGTCTCTTTTTAACTTTTAACTTTAATGAGTGTTATGCCTTCCCTTCAGGAGAGCAAGAAACAGAAATTATGGTTGTACTTTAAGAGAAAAGTAGTTTCTGTTTGCTATTTTGTCTTTTCTCACGCAAGCCCCAATAATAGCTATGCATTTTTGGAGTCAGGAGCGTGGTTAAAATGAATAGAAGAGACAAAACATATGGCTACATATTAGTTAAAATGCTCCAGTGTTTGTTGCATGTGGTAAATGCTTTTCAGCACTTAGTGCAAGCTGTACAAGTCTCGTGTTGCTGAAGTATCCTACTGTGTAAATGTAGCCATCTTGAATCTAGTAAAACTTTATACCTAGATAATAAACAAGAATGTCACTGATACAGTACTTTGAATTTATGGAACTTTTCCGGTTTCCCAGCAATGCACACTATCAGCATGATAATTTATAATGGTTTGTGACAAATGTTGCTGAGCAAAGAGGTGTGTGGTTACATTCAGATCAGATGTCATTATCTAGGGAGCAATAAAAATTTCACAGACGCTAGGTTAAAAACATTAAGAAAATGAATGTGAAGCTTCAGAAGAAAAGGGCTTAAGAAAGGTGGAAGATTGGGTAGAGAAAGCCCAATAGCGGTTTCCTTACTGACAAATTATTGACTTTGTTGCCAGACTTGACTGTATTGTTCTACAAGGTTTTCTTAGACATACCACACAGCACAATTGTTTCATTGGCCATCATTTATAGATGTAGAGAGTAAATATCATCCTTGCTTGACAATTATAGAGTGTATACATAGTGCTGTCAAATCACTTGGAATGGAAAAATTACCCATTTTGGAAACATTCAAGTTGTAGAAGGAGAGATGTCATAGATAATTATTCTTTATATTGCATTTACCAGGGATTAGTTACACTGATGAGATTAGAGCTGTATAGAAATTGCAGTCAGTTATAGAATACAGAGAAAAAAAAAAAAACTATGTTTGTTTATATAGAAGAGAACAGCTCCTCCAGATCCTTGAGTAAGGAAGAAAGCATAGCTATCCAAACGTACAGAGTGAATCTGTAGCCCCACAGATCTCCTATAGACCTTAATGGTGTTAGAAATTCATCCATCCATTTTATTTCTAAATAGTGTCAATGGATTTATGCTATAAATCTGTAGGTATAACAAACTGAGGCTGGTAAAATAAACAGGAGCAAGGCAAGCCACAGCTCAGCCTTTCTTTAGTTTCTGCAAAGTTTAAGCTTTCATTTGCTTTTGTCTAAATCCTGGTTCCTATTCTTCCATGCAGCAAGGTCCGCTTTGTGCATTTGTGCCTCGTGTTTCTCTTGTGCAGGAGTGGTTTTGAGCCCTTTGGGTTGAGCTGATGGGGAGTAAGAGTGCGTGTGTCCTAGCTGCCCGGTGAGAGGAGAACTGCCTGTACAGGACATCGCTGGGCTGCCCGTCAAGCCTTGCCTGCCAGAAGGGTTCTGTGAATGGCAGCACACAGGACAGCTGCTTTCTCACCGCCCAGATGTGCAGCTGCAGCCTGGCTCCAGCCTCACCAGCCCTGAACTGCTCCCACAAACTGCACAAGGAACATCTCAGGTGTCATGGAGGGTCTGGACCCAATGCAGCCCTGCTATCACTGAAAGGGATGGGAATTTTGCCTTGCGCTTCCACAGAGCTGTCTCCTGTTACTCTTTCAGGCTGTGAGTAAGGGTACAGCATGGGCCATGTAGGACTGTTTCGTGACTATATCAGTCGTTTTGATGGCAAATGTCAGTCACAGCTTCCTAATTCCCTATCCCTCCACTGCTGCTGAGTGCGGCGGGCAGCGAGGTGACTGCCACTGACAACACAAGGTAAGCAGCAGAGCTAGCAAAGGAGCAGATTGTTTCAGGCTTGTGAGAGGCAGGGACTGTATTGGCCCATGGTTGAGCAGAGAAATCTGAAGAAGCCAAAGCCTCCAAGCTTTCTAAACAGAAATATGGTTTTAATGGCCTGGCCCTACTCCTCTGGGCGTCAGCATCGGGCTTGTAGTGTTTTGCCTTAGGACGAAGTACCCAAGAGAGGTGGGAACGGCCCCTCCTCACTGCTGAGGGCAGCTGGAGGAACACCCACGCTCCCGTGTTTGCTCTGATATGAATTAAGTAAATCACCCAGCCCACACACCTTGTGCCACCCCACTGCCTACTTCACTGCAGGAGGCAGGCAAAGGCCTGCAATGTCGCTCTGTCAAAGCCAGGCTTGACACAGCCATGGTCGGGACGTGGGGCCCAGCACCAACCCACTGGGAAGGCCATACCTGGGCCAAAGGGGCAGCTTCTCCACCCCCTTCTCTCTCAAATATCTGTCCCTCAAGAGCTTTTTAGTGTTACTGAGAGATTGTTTGGGACTTCTGAAGGGATGAAGGGGACCACCCTTCGTTCTGTCCCCAAAACAAGAAACAAGTATTTTTGGCATAGTTTAGGATTGCGCAGTTGTTGCAGTGGGTTCGGGGGACTTGTGATAATCTCATGTTTCTGGGTGAGCTTCAAGGTGTTTCTGGGTGCATTTCTCTACCTCATATAAAGCACACGAAAGGCTTTCTCCAGACAGCCCTGCTGGTGCCCACTGCTGTTTGACACCCTCTGGAAGGCTGCAGTAAATCGTGCCAAGGAAAGGAGTGAGCCCAGAGCCCATGCAGGGTGAGGGAAGCAAAAAACACTCGTCGCAGTAGACGTGGAGCATGTTAACCACACAGACACACACAAACATCATACCTTTCCTTAAATTAAAGGTTCTGTATCGTGACAGTATATACAAGTACATGCTCTTTGCTACAGGATTCAGCATGTACTTGCACACGAGTGTCAGTATTTAAAGATAATGCTGTTATTTTATTGTGCTTTAGAGACTAAGTAAGAGCTGAAAGAAGTTGGAAATTATATTGTTTTTTTGACTACGCAGTGTAATAAACCGACTCTTTTGTTGTTTATCCAAGCAGTTAACTCTTGTGAAAGTCTCTATTGTCAAACTGTTTAAAAATTCTTTCTTTTAGAGTAGTGGCTTGGATTTGAGTTTTCTCAGGAAAAGGTATTAAGGAAACCATGACGAAACTGCCAGGTCTTAGCTAGAGAGTCTGTGCTTGCCTGCATGCCGGGCTGAGGTGTTGGATGCAGAGCGTAGTTTTGCACTTTATGTGTATGGGTGCATTCCCTGGCGCAGTAGAGTCTTGAACTTGGGTCTCTGTACAGTAGCACATTAAAATTACAGTAACAATCATATGCAGGTGTTTCTGTTAATCCAGACAGTTAAGTGAACTGTGGGGAGAATTCTGTCTTGATGTGCTGAAAACAGATGCCCTTCAGACAGGAGAAAATTTGAGGGTCAAATGTGGATTCCTATGAGCCTAATCCTTCATCCTTTCTGTGGACAGAGATAGACAAATTCAGAGCAGAGGGCTCTGAGTCCTTTCTAAATTGAAACCCGGAGTTGTTGGCACTAGCCCCATGAAACACTCAGTATGTTTTCAGTCAACCCCACCCTGCTTTCCTCTCCACCCTCCTCTCCTGTGCTAATGTCATTAAAACAAAAACCTGCGTTGCTGAAAATTAATTTCTTAATTATAGCTTATTGCAAGCTATAACACTGGATCATAACTTGATAATTATGATATAGAGATTTTTATACAGCTGATGTAAAACCAAATTCAATTATTTTCTTTTGTAGTATTTCCAAAGAACGAAATTATGCCTGAAAACAGGATATACATGCAATCACATGTGTATGTCTAGACTTCTATATCACACAGAACTACTGGGATGTAGACATATGTGTTACATGCACCTCTGTAAGACCGTGCATATATACACACATTTGTGCGTATAATACAGATTTCGTAGTTTATGTAGAAGTTCCTAAAGTAAATTTACTAATTAAAGCGCTAATACCCATCTTAAGGCTGATAATTAGGTATAAAGAGAAAAAGAGACAGGATTAGTGTTCAGATCATGTTCCAAATGCCTCTTAATTGGGTGTTTGTAATCAATCCTGATTGCAAGAGGCAGTGGTTTGGCAGAATAAAGAATGAAAAAGGCTTAGCACTACTATTTTCCTGTTAGTTGACTTGGCCGTAGTATTTAGGTCAGGATCCAGTGTCAAACAAGGTAATGTTGTCGGCCTTAGCAATCCTCATAAAACATAAAAATCCTTTCTAATGATATTTTTCAAGCTAAAAGCGCTCTCAAGCTAGAGGGTTATTTTTATCCAGAATCTTAAAAAGTGTTTTCAAGTGAACCACAGAAAAGACTTTGTTCTCCTGGCCTCCATCCACCACTGACTTCTGAAATCAGGTCTGAGTTCACTGTGGGTCTTTCATTGCATTGACCTTGGCACTTTTCTCACCAAGCCACAGTTTTCCATCACAAAACCACACAGCTTGGTATAATGATTATTTCTTTATCCCAAGTAACCAAACAATTTTTTAAACAGAGTGACAGATTTCCCTCTTGCACTGTGGGAAGCAAGCACCTGGCCATTTCCAAATAGAGTTTTAATGAACTTCCTGAAGGAGATTTAAGAGAAGTTTAATAAGTCACCTGCCAACTTTTTGGGAGCGTAGGTCATTTGCTTTTCTGTAGGAATTCACAAAAATGTGAAAATAACCCCCTTCCCAAGTCCTAAACTTCCATGGAGGAAATTGATTTTCATTGGGAATATCAAAGGTTTTTCAAAAGGTAACCTCAAAAAATCATATTTCTGATTGTTTCTCATGCATAAGGTACTGTGAAACTCTGTGATCCACAAAGCTGCTTGTGAACTGTGCGAGCTTTATAACAATTCATTTAAACAGAAAAGAATTGTGCATATTTAGACCCATCTTGCGTGTTAATAGCATTACAAGTATTTTACGTAATGCTATAAAATGAAGAATTTAGATGGCTCAAAAGGACCATTGAGAAAATATCTCCATATGTGGAAGAGACACCCATTTGACGTGATGATTTCTTCCAGAAGAAACTGTGCGCATCCCAGAAGCACAATAACCAGCTGTTGTACAGGAGAAACTGGACAGTTGTGGGCTGCCTTCCACGCTGATGTGGAGCTGCAATGGCCACATGCCCCATGCCTCCCCTAAATACAGACGGGCCGAGCCTCGCACTGAATAAGAGCCTGGGTTAATCCCTTCCTTACACTCCCAGCAGCTTGGGCTCTATTGCACGTTTGCACTGTGGGCTGCTCTGTGCCCCCATGTGAAAACACAGCCCATCAGAGCTGTGGGGTGGGAGCGGGGTTGGAGCACCCCACTGCAGGAAGGGGGCACAGGCTGGCCTCACAGCTCAGCCCCGTGCTGGGGCTGTGCCCCACTGCTTTTCGTGTTGGAAAAGAAGACAGTCCTTTTCCTTTTATTTTTTACAACACTGCTTCTTAAATTGGAAGTTGTTAATCCAGAGAAAAAGAGAGAGGTCTGTTCACACCCATGTGATTATTCTGCCTCAAGCTTTGAGAAATGCTCCCTCACAGCCAAAGTTTTGCTCATCTTATTCACATAAACAGTCCCGCTGAAGTCAATTAAAACAACAAACTCACTTGTGCAGGGCTAATAACTAGGACATACATTTATGGCACTACACAAATTAATAGTTACTTTTTATAACAATGGATTTCAGATGCTTGCAGCGTAATTTACAATACAGTAGAAAATTCAGCTTCATTCTTTTTTGTTCCCTCAATTCATAAATCACCATAAATAAGTTATCATTACTTCTCCAGAATCTTAGCTCGTAATAGTGAAGGTTTGGGACAAGTCACTAAGTGCGTGGGTAAGAATCAAAGTTCGCCTTGTTGTAGGATCTTGTGCCAATCTGTCTTTAAGCCAGACAACTTCTACTGACTTTCCTCCGATGTATTCATCTGTAACAAGGGAAGTAGATCAGCAATTTAGAAAAGCTTTAACTTGATCACCATGCGGAAACGTAGGCTACACTGCCTATTTCCATAGTGATCACTCCACTTTGCCAGATGCAAAATGAGAGGCTTACATCCCTCGTGCTAAAAACCCTTCTTAGAAGAAATCCTAGGCTGTCGCTCCATTTGAGTAGCTTTAGTTAAGTCTGGAAAAATATGCAAAGGTAGCTTTTAAATAAAAGCTCTTTTTCTGTTTCACAGCCATCTCCGTAATCTGTTTTGGAGACAGAGGCATAAGATGTATTAACATGGCAGGCATATGTTCTGATTGCTGAGTGTTTTTTGACATTCCCACAAAACCCCTGAGACTTTGTGTCACAATTCTATAAACTTTATGTATTTGTATATTCATATCTGGGCTTAAATCCAAAACTTCTTTACATGCATTTACAGCAGACAGTTTAGGTTCATCTTCTTGTATTCCAGATGGCAAGCAGTTAAAGCAGGTATGCTTTTTAACCACTCTATATAGTCTAGCATTCCAATGCATTTCAAAACTTTTCTGTTGTGTTTCAATAGCACATACACTATATAATGTAGGTATATAAAGTAGATACAGGACCACGTTGAGCTGCGAAGCAAGTGGGAACAGCTCCACTGATGCCAATAGTGTTGCGCCTCCTAATAGCTCAAACACAAAATTCCATAAGCATACCGTATTCTGTTCCTTACCAGTTTCCGTTTTCATTTATCCTCCACAGCTATACTAGATGATGGTCTTCAAACAGTATAATAATCTTCTTTATCTCATTTCTCTGCCATGATTTTCAAGTTCTGTATTACTGTTGAGAAGTGTAGCTAATAATGCCCAAATTGCTTCTAATTCTCCCCATTGCAGCATGTCATTATTCAAGAAACCAGTGCTCTTCAGCCTTTCCCACACAAATAGCTCTCCCCCAAACTAAACTTAAAACTTACTTCCAAGAGCCAGTCTTACATTTCCCAGGCAATTAGGCTCGTTCTGCTGGCTATTACATTTTTACTTTGCACATTTTTACACTTTTTAATTAACCATACCTGTATACTCCTTGAGACTTGAATATTTGTCTTCTAAAGCCTAATCTTCATACACTGATTTTTGTACTGATTTAATGATTTTAATTAAGTTTTGTTTGTATATAGTTAAAACAATTCAACACACACCAGGGGATACATGTATTCTACTATGAAGGTGTCTTACGTCAGTACTTTTGCAGAAATAAACCTTGCTCGTGTCAGCAGTTTGTAGCAGGGACTGTACTGCTTTATCTGTAATGGTTTCTAAACTTGTATGGCTAAAGTGGCTGTAAAAACAATGTATAGACTTACTTCTGTGATACATAACTAGTCACAAATGCTAGTAGAGATTTTTGGATACCGTATTAGCTAAATTTGTTAGCAAAAATTAATTGCATTGCCTTACTTATTGCAAGCTGCAAATAGCAATATAGACATATATGTGCGTGTGCATGCTGGGGGACTTACTGAGGCATCCATTTTTTCCCAGCTTTTACTCTTTGAACAAAAAGCTTAGGCAAAGTGTCTAAGCTAAGCAGTTCCTCTGCCTGCTCTAACTTATGCTTTCCAGGAAGGTTTTTTTTGAACTTGCCTCAGGAGGCATCTAGATAAATTACAGTCGTGTGACCTTCAAGCACCTCCCTTACTCCATGGAAATTGTCCATATGCACGCTCTCACCCTGTGATATTCCATACGACGTGCAAGGTACTTCGTCCCTTTTCTTAGTTATTCCTCTCCCCACCCCTGACATTGCAAAGTAAAAACATGCTCATAGGTGTAACCACAGCTCAGCTGATGCTCTGAAATCAAACTCTGAGTGCTCTGAAAATAAATATCTGATCACAGGTTAACTTTTGCATGTCCCCATATGCTCATCATAGAAAGGAAAATATATCCTTCCTTGCCACACCCCAGTTTCAGCTCTTTCTCATCTGAATGATATCAGATAATATTAATGTGTAAAGAAAGGAAGCTGTTTTTCATGGGCCGTGTTCTTAATTTGTCCAAAGATCGTTCTGCTGAAGTTAGTGGAGCACCAGTGATTTATATCAACTGAGTGAGGAGCTGACTCTACATTTCTACAGTTCCCTAGAAATTCTCAGAAGAAAGGCCAGTATTGTTGCTGAAATGGCATTAATTCAGAGTGAAGTCAGTTAAAGTTTTGCCATTCAGCAAGATTAGACTTCAATACTCGTGCAGAATAGGTAGTAGCTTCTTAAAAGTATGTGGAATAAAGACCAAAGTCCTTCTGTCATGTGTACAAACCTTTCTTTCTGCTAACAAACAGTTTTCAAGGAGTACACAGGATTAGGTGTTAGGGCACTGTGGCTGTTTGCAGTGCTAACCCTCTCATACTGCTTGATACTGGTCCAGTCAATCATCATCTTTGTGCCTCAGTTTCCTTAGACAGAACAGTATTTCTGTGGTTTGCAAGTATCTGAGGATGCGCTTATTAGTGTTTATGAAGTCCTTAGAGACTGCTGGGTGGAAACGTAGTACAGTATTAAGAATTATTTGCCATTGTTTTGTATTTGTTCGTCTTCTAGCTGTTAATTTTTTTTTAACAATATACTGCTGTGTAAAAATGCATGTGGCAATCTTTTGACTTTCAGAGAGAAGTGTTATCCAAACAAAAATAAAGAATAGGACTCATGCTCACAAGAGACACATTATCCGTGATGAGAAGAATCTATAACAGACACGGCACTAACTCAAAACTGAGCACCAAACAGCATCCAAATGCAAGCAATTTCGAACGTATGCATATTGCCAGTACAAAACTAGGCCATTCTGCCAACGCAGCATCCCCTGAGGAGTAGTGAACCTAGCAGCAGCAACGCTAATGGCTGTCTTCTCATGTGCAGCGAGGGAAAGCAGCACTTTAGAGCCGCCTTGGGCAGCTGTTAAGTTATTCATTCCTAACTTACTTCTATAAAGCTGTTATTGGGTGGAAGCAGATGACACAAAGATTTTGGGCCTGCTCTCTCTGCTGTGGGGGAGCATTCCCCATCGTTGCACATAGGGTGAAATTCTGGCTTCCTCCAGATCAATGGCAAAATTTATCCCCAGTCTCACGTGGACTGAAAAAAAAATATTTTAGGCTCCAGAAAAACCTTTTTTGAAGAGCACTTTTCTGATACCAGTGTATCTCATAGAATTTTTCTCAGTTTGGACATCACTTTCCTTCCACTGCACACAGTGTGTGTAGGGGAGCAAAAAGGCCCGTGAGTTTTCAAATGCATTTGTACTGCTAGAACAATGATGAAATAAAAAATTTAAAAAAGCATTTTCTGTTGTTACAGTGTACTTAATGCACTAACTACTGTGCTAGGTCATCTACCTTGTGTCTTAAACTCCTTTCGGAACATTTCAGGCTGTTCTGTGGTTTGCTTGTTCCACCTGATGCCTCATCCTTCCTTATCTCCTCTGTATAGGTAATGCAAAAGCTCACACTCTCCTGAGTAAAACAAGGTAGTTTTCTTTCTCAATATTGTCCACTCCAAGTTTTTGACATCGTAAGTCAGGCCTCCAAAAATTGTGAAACTTTATAAAAATCCTTGTATCTTAAAAAGCACTGTTGATTTATTTTTCATCTTCTGTCCAGTATATTTTGGGGGTTTTCCTCTGTGATAACAATAGTCAGAAAATTCCTTCACTGTGAGAAGTTTGGCAATACCATGATATCAGCAACTGTTGCTTTAAAACCTGCAACCAAATTTCATAATATTTATGATAAAAAGCATGAGAGCTGTCAATGTTGGATTCTTGCTCAAGTCCCAACTTCCTGATGCTGTTTCTGTTCTCAGTCACAGCCCTGAAACTCCCACTCAAGTGATAGACTCATAGAAGAAAAACAGAATCAGAAGAAAATGGAAGTATTAATTTATATTGATTTAACTGCTTGGCTATGTTTCTTCACCCATCACTGCATGATTAAAACTTTCAGAAAGCAAAATTCATCCCAGCAAAAAAAAAAACACCTCTGAGTTTACCACCCTTTTCTCTGAGTACACATGAAATAGCATTAGGTGTCCTGTTGTTACGGAGTCTAAATGTTTGCTTGGCTTCAAAGCCAACTTACAGCAATGACAAGAAAATTGATTGGAAGCTATTAAAGACAAGGACATGACTTTTGGCTCAGGAAGACCGTGATCTGCAAATAGCTGGTGTATTTGGGACAAAGATCACGCTGGCTGCAGCAGGATCTTTACACTGTCCCACTGCTATCCCCTGGCAGGCGTGCTGGAGATACACAAGGTGGACTGACACAGGAAAAACCTCATTGTGCCATGTTCTTTTACGTGTTTGCAGGGTTATGCTGTCAGAGGATTGTTCCCTTTCAAATATTGCACAAAAATACTGTGCAAAATGGCTAACATCATTGACATTAAGGGTCCTATCCTCCACCTAACTGTCCCATTTTTATGTCTGTGTGTTTCTAGTGAAGTCAGTGAAGTTGTGACTGACTGCTTTGTATGTCCTTTACGATTTGGAACCTTCCCTGCTGCGGTTACCATAGCTGCAGTTGGTATAACCTGATGTGCACAAGCTGAGAAATGGCTGTGTAGCTCTAAACTCAGGGGCTGTTCTGAGGACAAAACTAATTTTCAAAACATTTTTATAAACTCAGAGAAATCTTAATGTATTTATTCTGTTATTACTTTAAAATAGTAATCCCAAACTGACCTTGGAGCTATTACTCAGTGAGCATGGGCCCCTTGGAAGGTTTCAACTTGTCAAGTTTAGTCATTTTTTGAACACACAGAGGAAGTCATTAAGGCACATCAGGCTGCTGATTGCTATTAAACTCTGCAGAGAGTTCTGTGTAAAAATCAATGCCATAACAGGGCTACAAGAATCTAAGAGGCAGGAGAAGCATTTCTTTACCCTCTGGTAACTCAAAAATGGATTAATAGATTTTGTGAAACCTCAAAAAAATATCACCTATGAGCTAGGGGCCAAATGTAAACCTCTGTGACAAAATAATACAGGTCAGAAAGCTCCGAGCATGTGAAAATGGGATTATAATGAAACTGTCACTGCTGTAACCTCAACTGCATGTTTCTGTGCTGGAGAAATCTCACACATCTGCACATATATGCATGCATGTGCTTATTTATTGTATCCCAAGGAACACCTTTTTGCTGTATCGCCACTAAGGAAGCTGGAGGGAAAATGCGTTTTTAGTAAAGTATGATCTTATATAGCTTTTGTCGGAAGAGTACTACAAGAATTTTCTAGATGGGTTCAGTCCCGGCATCAGAGAAAGTGTTCCTTAGGAGGCTGGTGGGTTTTGCATGTGTGGGAATTGCACTGAAAAAAATGCAACACAGTTTGCTAGTAGTTAAAGACTTCTGTAGAAAAAATATTTTCATGGGAAAAACTAGTTTAAATCATATTAGGAAGTTTTATTGTAAACAGGGTGTATTTAAACCAGCCAAAGTCCATTGTCTGGCTCTGAGGCCAATTGCCATGGGATGGCTTAAATTCAAACCGTCCAGTTCTCTTTCCTCAGAAAGCAGAATGGCAGCGTTCAATTCAATTTTTGGCATGAATTCTGTTTAATTTTTGATGGTAAAATGTTGAAACATCTTTTAAATTTGATTATTTTTCTTTGATTCTTATATGAAAATAACATTTTACTAAGCTGTATTAAATTTGCTTCATTCTATCATAGGGTCTTTTGAGTTGGAAGGGACCTCGGGAAATCATCTCGTCCAACTTACTGCTCAAAGGGATTGCATTTCATATAATACAAAAGCTAAAATGAAGCAATCCATGCAAAACCGAATGTTTCCATAAAACTGAAGAGGGCCTGGTTAGGATGTTTCAGAACCTTATTTCTTGTCCTATCCCAGTCTTTCTGCTCAAGTAAATACTAGCTTCTCACCAGCTCCCTTTATTAATTTTAAAATTTTAGATTTCATGCTTTTTATTGAAAAGAAGGTTCCCTTCTGGTTTTCTGTTTTAAAATACACGGAAATATCATGTAAGGTTGACCCACCCTAGAAGGAGGGCTGAGCGGTAGGGCCACAAGCGTGTCCCTACATGGTGGCTGGAGGGCCCCACTGGGTCATGGTCTGCCGTCTCGGCTAAGCCCAGAAAAGACTTTACTGAAGAAGGAGCATGTGGGTGAGCTATGTTAGTATCAGGGCTTAGGGCAGGCAGGACTTAGGACCAAAACAACCAGCTTTGGTCCAGGTGGTGGTTAAGTTTTGCCCAAAGCTCACCAAGGCTGCAAGTGTCTGATAGTTTCTACCCCGTCCTGGGGAGCCACCACTGTGCAACCCCCCTCCCTGAGTCCACGGTGAGAGAATGCGGTCGTGGCCGCAGCCAGCATGGCAAACCCTCCCAGAGCACCCGGGCCCAAGACTGAGACCTGGAGAAAAGGATCAAAAATAGGCTTTCTGTTAAGGACTGTATCAAGCGCATGCAGTGAAAAAGCTCTTAATGAGTGAGCTGTTAAAGGCTGTTTTAGTGTGTATGGTCTGGATTGGCTGCAGTGAGGGGGCAGATTGCAGACCATTTCCCCAGCACGGTGCTGAGGATGCAGGCTCCTACACTCTCATTATAGCAGGGGAAAATCCACTTTTCTTGCATGGATAATTTGAAAGTTATGAATCAGCCTGTTGTTTTTATTTCAGTGGAGTACAGACAAGAGTTGTGTAAAATGAGGCTGCTGCCTGTCTGTCAGGCAGCTGTAGTTTTTTACCCTGCAGCCTCTTTTAATGTGCATTCTTGGCAAATTCTGAAGAGAAGCAGTCACAACTGTGTGCTCAGACGTTAGAGCAGACCTCATATCCTAGTCATTGAGCTGGGGACTTCACTCATGCATCGCCCTGTGTTTGACGCAGCCATTAAGCATCCTGACCCAGTAACCAGAAAACTGAAATGGTGTCTAAGTTAAAAGACACTGTAAAAGTATGATCTTGAATCATTTATTTTTTGAAGAGAGATTAGTATTTTCTTGCAGTGTATCTACTTTTCACAGGTGTTAAATGGAGCATTTGCTGTCTGGTGGTTTTTAGTTTTTTAAAGTAGGTGTTAAAGGCTTTTCCAGCCTAACTCTACAGGGTTTTAAGGCATGAGAGGCAGTTATCTGCAGAAAAATGCCCATCTCTCTCAAATAATTAGCAATTATCTGTCAGAAAAGCTTCTGAACTGACTACAGTAAGAAAAACACTTTTAATCTTTGACTTTTTTTGTCTCCCTCTTTCCCCCTCCTCTTCGCCTCCCTCCCACCTTTCCCCTAGCATTCTCTGAGCAGTCTTTGCCAAAGGAAACACTGATGAAAGTAACTTTCAGTGGCTGAGCAATTCCCTCCATCACCTCCTCCCTGTCCGCCCCCTAGATTGCAACAGACATCTGCCTTTGTACACACCATGTCAGAGTCCAGCAGAGACATTTTATGTTCATTGTTTCTCCAAAATAAATAAAAGCAGCACAGACGATGCAAACTGGCTGTAGACATCCCATTGCTAATAATGGAGCTATGTTGGTAATTGCTAATAATGATGCAGTGTTTCAGCATGGGAACACTGTTCTAGCGTAATGTGGATCTGGCCTGAATAAAGTGACACAGATGGTAACATTACTGCATATTTCTTTGCAGTGGAAGTTGAAATTTTACTGTGGGAAAACAAAAAACATTCCTGCATTTCCTTCCAGTTATTTATTTAATATTAGCAGCGCTGGCATGCTTGATCTGTGAACTGTGTCAGTGCCACCTAAGGAACTTGAAGAGGAGTCTGCAAAGTGAGGAGAAGCAATTGTTTCCACTTAGCAAAGGAAGCACTTAGATGCTGTTTGACAGAATTGCGTTTGCCTCCCTTGGCAGGGAGGACCCATTTTGATCACACGCAGCAGCCAAACAGCAAACAGCCAATTTGCAGTAAATCAGACTTTAAACATCTCTGTAGCTGCTATCTGAAAGACTGGTTCTGGGGTCCTCTCTCATGAACAAGAGCTTCCACATCTGTATCTCAGTCGTCTGGGAGTGCTTCGTTGCCTTTTCACAGGCTGCGAACAGTGGGAACACGTGCTTTGTGGGCCAACTCCTGGGTTTCAGCTTCCTTTGATACCCGCAAAGTACGTGCTCCTCTGGGATTGCTGGGCATCCTGCGTGCTTATGTGCACAACCACTTCAGCACCCTGGTGAGCCAAGACCAGTGGAGGCACACGCTGCTACTTTGGCCTGACTGCAACATGTTTCCTTTGAAAGGTGTTTGTAAAGCTGTGGCAGCATGTCAGAGATAAGAGAAGCAGGAATTGGTTGTATTTGCCAAGCGCCTGCATTTGTTGGCTCTGTCCGCAAGAGCAGCTACCCTCACTTTTGAACTCTCCGAACTTACTGCATGTTCATCCACAAAAATCACTAGCTCACCCAGACCTAGAGTGTCAGGGACAAAGTTGTCCTTCCTGCAAGATTAGGTCACAGCATTAGATCAAAGTCCTACTAAGCCATTTTACACCACGTGGATGTAACAACCAGCCAAGTTTCAAGTCCCAGGCACAGGTGTCAAGTGACTGTATGATGCACACATGATAGTTAGAGCCAGAAGCCAAACTCACAAGCTAAATGTCATCTTTTTTCCCAGCATTACACCTTTCTCATCCACCCTCGTAACTGCATTCCCAGTTTAAATATCAGAATATCGCTGATAATGTCTAAAACTGTCCTGCCTATCTTTCCTTTGCAATTTTCTCTCTTCATCTGGCAATTCAAAACTGAGCTTAATAATGCCCTTCTAAAAAGTTGAGAGGCTTCTTTCTGGCAAAAGAAGTGCTGCGCAGTATTAACTACCATGAGAAGGGAACATGTAGCAGAAAGCAGTATTGACATGTGTGTAGGAAATAAACACAGTGTATTTGCTGCAGAGTTGCTGTGTAGCTGGCAGTGCAAGGCATGAGCAGGAGTGATAAGCAAGTGTCATTTAGAAATGATTATGAGAAAAATAGTGAGAAAGTGCAGTAAGAGCACGTAATTTCACCTAATTCATCCTTCCAAATGCTGGATGTCTCCTCTAAACTGTATGTCCTGTGACTTATGGGAAGGGAGGTACCTCCAGCAAATACACACCTCACCTTAAGACTCATCACCAGGAGAAATCATTCTTTCAAGGCACCTTTGTCTCTCTCCCCAGACTACCCATGGATAACTAGCTCAGAATATCTCCCTCTGTTTCAGACAACTCCTGTAAGATGAAATAAATTCCACCCAAAGCACTCAGAAGTGGCTGCCCAAAGCGGACAGGAAAGCTGCCAGACTTAGATAGCTTCAGAAGCTCATTTCTGTCACAGTGCACACAGAGCTGATTGCCAGGGTTGGTAGAGTATAGCCCATGTCAATGAGGTAAAAAAAATCTTGCAACTGTTTGGAAATTGTTTGCCAGGTCACGGGCTAAATGTGCAACACGTGGTATAATTGGTTTACAAGTGAAAATGAAAACAGAAAATGAACACAAGACCTTTATGTTCTGTTCATGTAGAAGTAAACATTTTCTTCAAGAACTGAAACTGTTGTCTTAAATATATCACATGCTGATGTACTTACAGTGTAAAACTGCGTTTGCTTGGGCAGTGTAACCTGCAGTTTCTGTGTCTTGGCTCAAAGCCCTTTTGGACCTCAGTGGGGCAGGCTGACAGACCTGTGCTCACTGGTTTGTGGCAGTCAAAGTCACTCCTGCAGAGCACATGCGCCACAGGAGCACACTGGTCGGGATTTAGAGATCTTCTGTAGCAAAGAAGATACTTGACAGGACATGAGGATATGAGCAACATCCCTGACATGGCAGGGAATGGAAAGGAAAATACCAGAGTGTAAGTGCATACAACACAGAGTGCCTAGTTCAGCAAATGCTATTCATTCACTTAAGCTTCCTCGTTCTTCTCTCAGCACACACTCAGCCCTGTTTAGCATATGCTTGAACCGCACTTAATTTAATGTAGCCAACAGGTGCTTACAATTAGGCACATGCTTAGCAACGTCACTGTTTTAAGGCCCAAATATTCCTGCTTCAACACATGAACAAGACTGTTTCTGTTAAGACGGAGCATTGCATGCTAGGATTTGTAATCACTGCAGACCACACCGGATGGGCGATGAGGCACTGTGAAATGCTTCTGTTCAGGAGACTGTTCACATGCATCCATTTAGGTCTGAGCTCAAAACTTTTTGTTAATCAAAGCAATGACCGTGTCTTAGACCATATTATGAAGCCCAAATCCTGAAGTTCCTGTTGCTGCAAAACTCCCACAAACTTGAAACATGCAAATTGGATGCGGTTCACAGACTCCTGGAAGGCTGTCAGGGCAGTGTCCTTAAGTTTCTGATGTTTTGCTAAATTGTAGTAAGTAGTTCTATAGTTTAAAATCCAGGAAAAAGAGAGGACACTGCATTTGCACTTACAATCTGATTTGTTGCCTCTACCTTATGTAACTAAAATAGGGTGGACTTAAGCAGCAATAGGTTAAGCAGTGATGACGCCAGCGTTTTCTTTTGCGGAGGCTTCAGCCAAGCTGAGGACACAATGCTAATCCAGAGTTGTTTCTCTTTTTCCTTAAATAATATTTTTATTGAGCAAGAAGCGGATGCCAGAATGGCCTTTTGATCAGCTAAAAACAACAGTGTCTCTAAGGGAATCTTTCCTGTTTATTGTATGCTGCAGCACTTGAAAAATGCTAGCCTACAGTAGAGCTAGACTCCTTAACATACAAGAAGCAGGGCAAAACAGGATGAGGCCAAAATGGGAACTGCATATCACAGGAACTCGGAAAGGCAGGAAGTAACAAAAGACGTAGAAATTCTTGATTAAAAGTATAATTGTACCAGCTTGTGCAAGAGGATAATGACTTTCAAATGTCAGCCTTTGTGCCTGTTCATAATGATAAAGCTATTAAACCATATGTACTGTTCTTAATTCCATTTCTCATGGCAAGTCATTTAGGATCCACAACTATTCTGTCCACTAAAATCTAAAGTATTTCTTCAGCAGTACATTCAAATAGTAGATTAAAAGGAGTGCAAACCACAGCAGTGCCAGCCGGGACTGCAGCACAGTAGTTTAAAATGTGTCGGAGATTCTGTTATAAGCCCCTACGTTGAAGGATTTAAATATCAGCCATAAAAATTCACTCCCAGGATAAAAGTGAGCCAAGGAGTGAATATTTAAACCTAATCTGTTAAAATAAAAAGACATATTTTTTGTAATTTAGAAGTTCTATGTGTAAAAAAGAAAAAGGTCTTAAATATTTTTTTGCAGATCTGTAATTGAAAAGTAAATCTGTTTCAGAAATTAACTCTTACAAGCAGTCAATGGCTTTGTTATTTCAGAAAATTTGTTATAGCAGAGATAGTCACAAACAAGTTAACAAGTTTTAAAACCACTGCTGCACTGTTGAGCTTGGACCAGCTCTGTGTTGCTAGTGGAAAAACCCCATTTGCTTCAGTGGTAATTAGAACAAATGCTAACTTCCTTGTCAGGAAGTCAGATTCTGGAAGAAAAAGTAAGAGCTCAGTTTTGCGATCACAATGCTTGGTAAAACGTTCACCTATAAAGTCACTAAAGTTGCCTCCAAAGACAGCAAGACAAAGGTTGTGCTGGTGTCACCGTGGGTGCTTCAGCCTTCCCCAGCATTTCGGTCAGAGTGTCAGTGCTTCTGATCTCAAGCCACGGGATGGTGTTGCTTCCAGGCTGTAGCTGGTAATAACATGTTTTATAATTATAGGCACATGCCAACAGAAAAGCTATAGAATAAATTGTCATTACCAGATGGTTCAATGTTTTGGGGGGAAGATGTTAGCAGAGAATTCTGCAGCAGCTTCTGCAAGTCCTACCCAGCAGGTGATATTTATGGAGTGTTTACAAGATTTTCACATATGGCATTCTAAAGAGGTTTGTAAGTTTTATACTCTGCCATCCAGTTTATTTATTTTACAAAAATCCTACTCCAAAGGTCAGCTATGTTCTGTCTGCCTCAGCAACTCCAAGCCTAGGGAAAAATACTGAACGTAATCTCAGCATGGAGTAGTTAAAGAAATGTGTTTTTAAACATGGTAGAGATGGTTTTGTGTCTTGTTATCACATATCTTATCATATCTCTTGGCTTTAGGCATCATTTAAATGAGAGCACTGTTTAGCACCTCTTTCACATTCAAATGATATATTTGTGTTCTTTTGTGTGGAAATGTCTGTATATTTTCAACACTGCTTAGTTCATGTGAAAGCAGACAGGAACAAACCAAGGAGACAAAGATTATGTCAAAGTGGATGAATAATACTGAAATGATCATGATGCATCTATTCTTCTTTTCAAAATCTTCAGAAGAAACCTTACTTTCCTTTTCCAGCTTCCAGGCAGCTCAGTGAAGGTAATTTCAAACCCTTCCAGCCTGCCACTCGGCTCTTGGTGTTGGGTTTCGGTCTCTGAGCCTCCTCCTCTGCGTGATTCAGGCATGGAGGCCAAACCCAGTACTGACTTCCCTCCTTACCTTACAACAAAACAGAATACCTTCTCTTTTTCTTATCACATCTTATCCATATGCCCAAATAGATCCCATGCTAAGTAACGAATTGCAGGTGAAATTCAAGTAATGTGAATGCTGCTACTCTCTGCTGCTCAATTCATTTTGCGGGTGCAAAACTTACGTGCACGCAGGGAAGCTACTGATCAGCTTTTTGATTTGTATCCTGAATGTCACTATAGCTGGGAGGTATTAGTACCTCAAAGTTATATTTACTATAGAAAACCAGTGATAAAATTTCAACAATTGATTGAACAGTTGAATCTCTGATTCACAAATGCAGTACGATTACAGGGCAACTATTATTTATACAATGCCTGATTTGTGATGTGTGTGTATAATCAATTGCAAATTTTGTGCTTTTCAAACATTTGCTGTAGTTCATTGTGAGTCTATTAGAGAATATCTAATATCCAGTAAGAAATTATGTGTAAGAAATCCATCACCTCTTTTCTGGCAGAAGGGCTTTGTAATTCGAACAGAGGCTGTCTATCTTCTTTGTTATATCAAACCCTGTGGATTTGAGGATCTGAGGCTTTCTGCTGAACCATCATGAAAATACCTTCATGGCATATACCATGCCATAATAAGCCTCTTCTCTTACTAAGGGGACAAAGCAGCTATACAGGATGCAAAAATGGGTACAGCTGTAAATCAGGTATTAGTTCTAAGTCATGAAATAGCGCTGGTAATATCACAAGCACTATTTCTTTTAGGAATACTACCCAGGAGTATAGATTCCCTTTGCTCTTAGGATTCCGATGTACAGGCTTTGGAAGCAGGATGTGTGGTTGCTCATAGGATGCATAGGGAGGTTTGCAATTTCTGGTCTTATGCAAGTTTTGTCAAACCACCACAATTTATGAATTCCACATTCTTCACTGGAGGAAGAACACTTGAAACCGCGTCTCAGCTGCAAGTTATAAAAGCAGCTATTAAATATACCTACGGTTACATGTTTATAGGTGTACTAAGGAGGACTTGCCTTGGACTAGGCCTCAGCAGGTTAAATTGCATCCACTTAAATGAATAGAGACCTGTCAGTTTTCAACTTTGGTGGAGCTGGAGCAGCAGGACAGGACACCATGCAGGTCCTGTAAACATGACCAGAAATCTCTGTGAGAAGGACTTGAACATATTTTCAAATTTGAGGTTTCAAATTGTTCTTTAAGAGCTGAGATTCTTCAATCGGTAACACTTTTTCTCCTGAGAATATTTGGCTCTACCAGCAGAACCTGCATACTGCTGTGTCCTTTGCTACGGAAGTCTCAGAAAATGTCAGAAAGGGGAATGCAATTGCAGAGTGTAGGTTTTTTGGGTTCCCTGTTGGGTAAGGTGTCTGCTACAGTTCTGTGCACAGGACCGCTGCTACGCAGCTCCCTTGGAGCTTCTGGTCTCAACCGCATGGCAGACTGTCATGGGCGTGTTTTTCCCTTTTATTTTCTTCTCAGCCTGGAAAAAGTTCTGTTATCTCTGTAAGAATTCAACTTATGCAGAGACCGTGGGATCAGGACTGTGGCTTACTCTGTTAGACCTAATTAACCTTGGGAATTCATTATCACAGCACAGAACAAGGCCAAGAACATAGGTAGCTTTAAGAAAGGAAAAGAAGGATTTGCAATGAAGATGTGGAATATTCACAACTACATTTCATATGATACAAAATAATTAAGGGATATAAGCCATAATGGTTCGTGGCACAATCCAAGTTCTAACAGATGGGGATACAATGAAATTTCCCCATGGGAAAGTGATTTTGTAATTGTAGATGTGGGTGTATTCCATTTACTTCTGTATTTATTTTAGCTGTGTATCTATATTTGTATAAACATTAAGGAAAAGCATCAATCTATAACCTCTGGGTATTTTTACCATTTCTTTAAAATACAGAAGTAATTGCTGCATACTTCTTAAAGAATAAAAGAGGGAAAATATTAAAACTCTTGTTTTTCCCCACCCACACATTCCTCTTCACTTCGTATATCCCAGCCCTCAGATTGCCCCTCCCTCTGCAAAAGCCTGGGAAAAGATTCACAAGCCCATGTGAAAAATGATAGTTTCACATGGCTGTAGTAGGTTCACATCCTTATTATGTAAATGAGTGGTTTTGGTTTGGGCGTCTCTTTTGTGGGTTTTGCGCAGATGGTTAAATACTTAAAGACAGTGGGCCAAATTGTTCCTACTGGAATTTCACTGGCTTTGGCTAAACTACACCAGGAATCGGAATAGGCCATTTTGCATATAATGAAATAGCCAAATGGGTAATGGGATTCCTGCACAGTAGCAGAAAGGAGGAAGGAGCCATGAACAGATTTCCCTTTATTCAGTAATTAGTGAAGTACCTGGTGAACGATAGATCTGAGAAGCCTCGCTTTGCTCCTGTGATCTGCACTTCCTCCAGACAGGTAAGAGCAGAGCCGTGTGTGCTGGAGACTGATTAATTAGCCCAAGCCAGTTGTAAAATCTTTAGGAAACAAGTGGTGTCTGTTTTCTTTTGCACAGGATGCCAAGAGATGTATTTAAAGTGTGAGAGTCAAAGGTCAGTTTGACATCACGTACTCTAAGAAAGAGCCCTCGCTTGGATCGCTGTTTCATGTTAGAAATACTGTCTGTGAGCCGTGAAGCTATCGTACTTGATAAGAGAAGGAGTGGGATTAATCTGCAGCAAGGAAAATTTAGGTTAAATATTATGAAAAATGTTGTAACTGTGAGATCACTTAAGCAAAGTAGCAGGCTGTCAAGGGAGACAGTCAAGGCTAGAAGTGACACTTTTCTATCAGAGCTGGTTTGGAGAATAGTTAATAAGCATTTCTCTTGGAATGGGGGGAGAGACACCAGGCTCCCCTAGAGGTCTCTGCCAAACCCAATGCGCCTGTGAATCTCACAGACACGCTGGGAGTTAATGCCTATGTACAGATAAAACGGAGCTCTCTGAAAGGACTTTTCCAGCCTCTTCTCAGCTTGTGTTACATATTCTAAATGTAAATTGAATGCAAATACTTTGAGCTGTTCGCCACAAAGCAGTTTACAATCTCCCACACGAAATCTGACCCACTGGAAATTTAAGGGGCCATAGTAATGGTTCGTAGAATTCTTTCAAAACTAATTGGGTTGCAACAGTGGAAAAGTCTGCTCCAGTCTCTGTGATTTCTTATGCCTGCTTCATATTTATTTTGCAAAATTTCTTGTTATAATGTAATGTATCTAAGTTTTTAACTGATCTCTTGCTCTGTCAAAGTTAACAAATGTTTTCACGTTGCATTCAGTGAGAAAATGCATAAGCTAGATGTGTGGCTGAGGTTCTAAATGTTCTGCTAAAGTTTTTATCTTCAGATTATTCAGGCTTATCCGCTTGCACTGAACCAGCGATAATAATGTATCTTTCTGTCTGTCTTTGCTCTGGAAAGATAAAATTTGTCATTTCCTAGCATTATATTCAAGTACAGCAAATTGCAAAACAAATGCATTACCTCTACGTTATTTTGGGAATGCAGTGTGTGCTAAATTCATTTTCAAAATCAGATTACAGAAGGTTAAATCTCAGTCCCTAACTTGTGCCAACAAAATTGGTAAATCATCTTAACAAAGGGCCAAAGAATTATTGCCTTGATAATAACAGAAAATTTGAACTTGGCAGTTTTATAGATTGGCCCGTGTCTAAAAAGCTTTAGTAAAGATTGTTCTCCACCATCTCCAGTGGAGTGGTGCTTCATAAAAGCAAACACCCCACTAACAGGGGTTTTGGCAAAGTAGTGGGGGACATAGGCAATGTGAAATTTAATCCATGGCTTTCCACCTACTGCACCCTACAGAGCCACAACCCAGGGAACCAGAAGAAAGAGATCAAAAGGCTTTAAAAATGTCAGGCAACAGGATCTTATTTAAATTATTAGGTGAGATGCCCTCTTGTTTTTAACAATAGCAAAACATATTACGTAGCCTGTTTTCTTCTCTTCCTTTTATGCTGTTTTTGACAGGCTGGTGCAAATTGCATGT
The DNA here is from genome assembly GCA_013398225.1 of Steatornis caripensis. NCBI lineage: Eukaryota > Metazoa > Chordata > Aves > Caprimulgiformes > Steatornithidae > Steatornis > Steatornis caripensis. The sequence goes on from VZSC01002838.1 coordinate 25,439, forward strand.
AGAAATTGTATTTCTGCTTTCCAGCATCACTTTGGACAGCATTTGAAAACGTGTTTTCATAAAACAATGTAATATTCAAAAGTATTTGAATCATATAGAAGCTGGAGGATTTGTAACAGCTTCTTAACCAGTATTGACTGAAATAAAATGAATTTGACAAAAACCCAGAAACCTGCTTTAGGTGATGCTGATAAGCACTTAGGGAATATAAGAAGGCTTATCTGTAATTCTGTTAAGTGATTCAACTTTAAGAATTGCGCATTTCTAATTCACATATATATGCTGAAAGGTTTTTTTGCATTTCTAACAACTGAAATAATTAAAACCATACAAGAGATTTTTTTCTTGTTATTTATTTTGGTTTTATTGCAGAAAGACAGATACTGTCCCAACCTGACGTTGTGCTGCAGAACAGTAAAACCTTTCTCCCAAGCTCTGGGTGCAACCTCTGTGCTGCTAAATCCTTGTGTACATGAGTAGCCTCTCTGACGTCAGAAAAAGCAGGGCTGTACAGTCTGATTCTTGAAGTATGTCATGTACATACCAATTCTTGATACTGTTGGTTTTATACTGTACTGATTTTGTGAGGTAAAGCGTATGGCCTGAATATGAGACTAGCTGAATATTAAACTTCTCTAGCTTACTGAGTAATTCCTGTTTCTAAATCATATGAGTAATGGATAGTACTGATTTAATAAAGCACCAATTAGCCGAGACTGATGTGCTTAAAATGAAAGAAATACAAATAAAAGGTCATCAATATACACATGATTAATGATCACAGTTAAAAGCCGTTTTCACCATGCCTCCTAATAATGGATTTGGATGTCTGTGTGTCTGTGTATATGAACGGTGGGTTGAAACGAGGGAAAAGAAGATCTCTGCACCATTCTGCCTTCCTTACTTATGTTGATGCCGTTGGTATTCTTTTACAGAATAACACAGATATTGCAGATTAACGAAAACAGGATGGGCTGTTTTTAGGATTCAATTCATGTGAAACCATTTTTGCTTACCTTATAGCAACTCCTTAATTTTCTTCTCACAGACTGTGTTGGCTTAACGCAGATGGGCAGGGGACTGCAAAATTAAAGTGAGCAGGACTTGCATCCGTAAGGATTAAAAGCACCAGGAGACAAAATGTGTGTTGGAGTGCAGCAAGCTTAAGTTCTGGGTGTAAAGAGCATTGGTCATACTGGATGAAAGGCATTTACAGTCAGAATGACTTGCCATAGTGACGTGTTTGCTAATATGCTCGCTTCCTCTCATGTTGCCCCAGGTATCTAGGACAGTTCCTCCATGGCAAACAGAGGGAGAGTCATTTATAACGTGACAGACTCATGCTAAGGCTGGCAGGGAATGTCGTTAACCTCACAAGTCTTGATGTGACTGAAGAGGCTTGAGATCTGTATGGGAGACAAGTCTGAAAATTAACAGCCTCGTTAATCAAATCACAATATTTTGACAACTTCATGGTGTGTATGTAATCTATCCTGTATACAGTTTAGTTAAGACTTTTACGCAATGAGACATTTTTTGCAATAACTTTATGTGAAAAGACTCCACCCCACAGCACGACTACTAGATTGTATGCTGATTATCAAAGACTAAAAAAGCATAATCAGCAGGGATTAGAATAGAAAATACTGCCAGGATTATGAAGCAGGTAGCACATCTCTTTGTTTCCTGTCCTGTTTTACTGACTGAAGTATAATCATCATTATAATTTAGAAAGTGTGGGGGAAAGGTGGCCAACCTCTCACACCTGAGCTCAGATACAGGAAATAACCCCTCTTCGAAGAAGACATCCTTGTAATCCATTTTCCCAATATGTTTAGTCAAGAGTGAAACAAGCGTGGATAACCTGCTGGGGCACCCTGCCATGACACGACAGCATTTCTCCCTCAGATAACCAGTTATCCAGAGCAGCGAGATCCTCAGCGCAGGGTGTTTCGGAGTCGTTCTGGGTCAATGTCAATCAGACTGTCCCCCAAATCCTTTGTTCTTCAGGCTTGTTGTAAGTACGCATCTTAAGGAGTTTATGGATACATGGTAACCTCTTTCCACACCTAGAGATTTATGCAGAAGTCGTATTAATACTTTCGAGTGTTAATCATGTGAATCCATGCGCATCTAGACAACAATACATCCATTAGTATTCCTGTTATTGCTTGTTATAATGTGCTTAGTAGAATGAGGTTTGATGTAGTGGCAAGAGTAGCAAAATGCCTTATTTCACTATGAAAATGTTGAAATAGAGGCTCACCAAAAATATATAGTATTTTAAGTCTCGTTGTCCTTCTTGGTCCATCTGCAAAGGTTAAAATTTTAAATCAAAGCTAAAAGGGTTAGGAGCAAGAATGCAGAGTTGTCAACTAAATAGATCTATTTGATAAAGGCGTATTAAATCACAAAATTAATGATGCTGTCACTAGTATTGTAGCCATCTCAGTTCATCCAATGCCTTCAGACTCTTTCAGGGAAATACCGGTATCTGATTTTTCAGACTGAGAAACTGAAGCACAAAGAAGTTAGCTGGCACTTGGCTTCGCTGAACAGCAATGGCACAGGAATAGAGCCTGTGCTTGCAGCCTGCCAGTCCAGTCTCTGCCCACTTTCTCCCATCATCTCCCATCTCCCTAAACAACCTAAGCACCATCACAATGAAGACCATCTAGGCTCACCTTTGCTTGCATTTGAAGCATGAAGTCTCAGCTCTCTCTTTGATCTCATGACTTTATGGCCCTGTTAGCTACTGTGTGAGTAGTACAGAGCTGTAATGACATGGAAAGTTTACAGGTGACTAAACAGGCTAACCCTGGGCAGCATGGCAGTCCAACTCGATTCCCTTCCAACACTCCTGCCTTCCCATCCAGAGGCTCTCGGAAAAGCAGAATGACCCCCATCTTCCAACCTGCCACATGCTGGACATCTGTATCCATGCTGCAATCAAAGACATGACTGTGGCATCCAGAACGGTGCCAAACCCCTACGCAGTTAGTGGCAAAGCTGTGATGGCATAGGTTTTATTGTCCCTGGTGGGAACCTTCGGCACTGAACAGTTTATGACATTATTAGTGCCTCAGACAGTTAAATAAAAATAGTTCAAACGTGCGTGCCTGTGTTGTAATCACATGTCCAAATGCAAGAATAGCAATTTTTGGTAGAGTTTATCACTGCTCTGAGCAGCACTGTTAACGAGCAATACTGTTGTTTTCCCACAGCATAATGCTGTATGGAAACCTTACTGAAGTTCTTTCCAGCTGATAAATCCTTTTGTTGCTGGCATGAGAGGCTCTTCCATGCTCCTTATCCCTAGGGAAAAAAAAGAGACAAACCTCCGTCAGTTCCTCTCTTATCCCTCTGGTAGTTCTGATTTTTGTGAATTCCCATGTGGAATTTTCACAGGGGAAGGGACAAAGGTTTGAAATATTTCTCGAAGTTGTCTGGCTAGTATAGTTTCTGTATTAGACATGGGGGAATCATGGAAGGGCAGAGGACCCTTCATGGTATCTGTTTGAGGAGAAATGTGCAGTAATTGAGAAAAAGCTGAAATACTAGCTGTTGTGTGCCAAATACATGAAAATCCAATTCCCTGGAGCTCTTTCAGGAGTCTGTTTGTCTCAACATGGGTTGGTACTGTGAGTCAGGCAGGATTTTTCCTCTCCAATAGTCCGTTAGTCTCTTAACATCCCTTTGTTCAGAGAGAGGGAGAGAAGGACTGGCTTTACAGCGCCCAAGAGACCAAATTCAGGTTAAAGCTAATGAGGAATGTGTACATTTAATTTGTTAAAGGGTTTTTCTGCATGTTTCAGGAAGGAGGGGGGATTATTAGCATTTCACTCCTGCAATAAAAAACAGGATCTTGTATCTTGGAAATGTTTACAATGTAACGAAATGAGGTTATGTTAGATTGTAAAATTTTAAAGGGGACTGTGTGCTGACACCTAGGCTCAACGGCATGAAACACACGAGCTATTCAAACAGGAAGGGTTTGTATTTTAAAGTTATGGAAATAATGTTTCAGTTTGAGAAAAGCAAGTGCCTTTGACAGAAGGTTTGAGATTCCCCCAGCTACAGATCCTGCCCCTGCCAGGTGCCAACTGGTTTATTCAGTGTAGGGGATGAACACACTGCGTGTGTCATGGGGCTCAAAGCCAGGTGTGATGTTGGTTATTTGGGTGTCTTAGCACCGAGAGAGCAAAACTATAGATTGCCCTCTCGTTAACATGCTACGAGGTGACAGCGTCTGGCTGTATGGTTGGTGGAGGGAGGACGACTCCAGAAGCGCACCCTGCGAACTGCTGTGCACCCCGGGAGCCGTGCCACCTCGGACACAGCACGGGGAGAGTTTGCAACAGGAGGATGGAGATGACGCTGCCAAAAGGAGTCCCTGATTCCTTCTGTGCAAGCCAGACATCTCTGTGAGCCAGCTCAGGGGACTCGAAGTGAGGAAAGGGATGGGGCATTATCTCATTTCCTTCCCAGACTTCCTACTACTGTTTTGGGCAATTCATACCTTTAAGAATGCATAAGGCAAACAAACCTTGTTCTCCCTAGTGTGTGAAAGCCTGTCTTTCGTATTATTAAACCGCAAAGGAAAGCATGGTGTTATCTCGCTCAGATGCCTTGCACGTACAGAGAGTCCGGCCCAAATATACTTCACAGCTTGTCTGTCTGTGTTAGTGTGCTGCTTGCCATGAGTGAAGGAGAGGAAAGAATCAATGCTTAATACCACAGAGCCTAATACAGATTGTTCTTGTACACTTATCACTACTTAGTAGACAAAAAAAGTAAAAGCACTAGTAGATACCTGACTAGAAGCATAAAGGAAACAAAAACCATCAAATCAGGATTTTATTTTATCAGGATTTAATTGCAGAGTAGATGTTTTCATGAGCTGTGTAACGGTTCATTGCCTTTTAAGGCTTATTAATTGTAATTGATTAATGAAGACTTAGAGCACCACTCTCTTATAGGTAACAAAAGGAAAGAAGTTGCAACACCATTTATGTTTGGAATTCAAGGAGTTACTACAGGTCCCCTTGATATTTCAGGTAATACATTATTATAGCTCCGTGTCACATTGTCCATTTCCCTAAGTAGAAAGCAAGGACAGAAGCCTGACCCATGAAATGCAGAAGACAAATCAACGTCATTATCCCATGCTTTCTCGGACCTAGTAACAGCCCGTTCCTGAAGACTCTGTTTTTCTGGATCACAGCTGTCAAAGTGGCCAAGACAAGGATGGGAGAGAGTGGTTCTAGGAGAACGTTACTGCTGGCCTGAAAAGCAGCAACTTCTGTGTGAGGGTGTTAGTCCCGACTTAGGTTTTGCACTGCCCTGATTCCAAAGACAGGGATGGTCTCACAGCCATGCAGCTCCAAAAAAGACTTAGCCTTCACTGAGTATAGGTCCAAATGCTCAGCAGATTTAATAGAGTATATCTCAAGAAGTTGCACTGATGAGGGAGGAAAAGGAAGTGGAAAGAAGACAAACTCAATCCCATCTAATGAATGCTTCCTTGACATTTGTGCAGTTCCCGCTGGGGATTTGAGCTGGCACACATGTATGCAGTATGGTCCCAATTACTGAAGCCCACGAGCTGTGTATGTGTTTGTGTTGTGAGTATATTCGTTACCCTGCTTGCTTTCACATGTAAGTATTTAGTACCAGAAGAAAACCATGCAAAATTCTTCAGCAGACACTTGTGAATTCTGGCAGGTTTTCAACTTAGTTTTCCATTTTAAAATAGCGTGGGCCGATGCGCCTCTGATGCAACTCCACCAAGCTCTGTAAATTTGTACCAGGAATGATGCGGATCTGCTGTGCACGTTTTCCTTCCTGTAAGTCATTATCACATACCTCTCTTTCTAAGAAAGACATTTTTAAGAGAGGTGGATCACTGGGGTGGGGTTTTTTTTGTGTGGCTGGTTTGCCCCACACTCCAGCTATAACAATGCAGTTTCACTAGGCGCTGGGTCATATGGCTGACCTCAGCTAACAAGCTGTTCCTGTTTTTAGGCTACTGGGAATGTTTATTGGTCACTGTTTTCCTCCATTCTAAACACATAGTTATTTCTCAAGACCCATATAAATCATAAGGTCACTAAACTCATAAAAACTGTGACGTTCTCCGTGATACAGGATACAAATGAACTAACTTCAGGCTTAGCAGCTTTAAACAGCTATGGTATATTTTATCATAATATAAATACATTCATTGAAGTTATATATACTTTTTAGTTCAATGATACACACAATAAAATGGTAATAAAACTGCTCAATGGGACAAACTTTTATATACTGATGTTTCAAATTGGTACAGTTTAACTGTGAGCTCTATTACAAGAACAATGTACTGTAACTCTGTACTAAACTGAGTTTAAGAGAAGCAGCAATCTGTTTGCAATAAATTTTAAGTATTCACGTACTTTATAAGAAAATGATGCTGAGGATGCTATTGAATTTCCTAATGTAGATTTCAAGAGCAGAAACTCATGGGGAGGTCTGTACTAACTGGATTGGCACACTGGTGTGTGCAAAACCCAACTACACCTGTAAAGAAACACACTAAGTTATCACTAGAAGTTTAATTCATAATGTCTGTACTGAAATTGGACAACAAATTAATAGAAAAAGGTGGGTAGCAATTACTATAGTTAAATTTGCGTAGAGGTTTCCACTCTGATTCCCTGTTCTCATTTGCTTTAGTTGTTTTGAAATGCACATCTTGCAGGCTGAAAGTTTCCCAGGCTGCTCCTCCGCTTGAGAATGAACTTTGGAAAGAGAGAGCTAAAATTATTCCCATCTCTTTTTGTACAAAGAGTATAAAAATACACACACACAGACAGGCACGCATACGTGCATACGCATGTCCCCATTGCAAAACAGAAGAAGAGGAACCGTGGGACTTTTCCAACCACACTTTCTAAGATCAGAAGGCTGAAATTTGAAAGCATCATCCATGAGTAAATGTTCTTTACCCTGTTCTTGTGAAATATCATTTAGATTTCACAAAGCCAGGGCTTCTTTAAAGTTGCCGGCTACGCGTATTACTCATGCTCCTTAAGGGTTGTTTGTAAAAGTGGCAATGTACACAACCAAATGATTTTGTGCTGAGATAACGGCCCGTCAGGAAACATGCAGACATTGTAAGTGGGTTGATCTCTGAACTACAAATGCTTCTTATTCAGCTTTGTGTGCCTCCAGTGCCAGAGAGTGCTTCTAGATACTATGGACAGGCACTTTGTCTTTTCAAGTTTGTATTATATGAGAGAAGTAAGGGGACATGGTTTTCATCTTTAAGTGTTACAAGAGACTGCCAAAGGTCTCACTGTTATGACAATATTTAGCTAATAATGCCACACACTTCACGTACTTCAGGACTCCATTTTCAATCCAGAAAAGTCTTGAAAGTTTTGGTCTCCTTTATGTAAATCAAAATCTTATTTCTTTGGTGATAGCTTAAGAGAGTCTGCCTCCCTTCTCTCCCTAAAAACTGCCATGAAAAGCTCTAATACGTGTACATGATTAAAAGTCAAAGGTTTCAACAAGTCGAAAGTTTCAACAACAAAGCCATATGTTTACCGATAAGTCCACTTGTTTGTATGCATGACTAGTCGTGTGGCTAAATACAGGTTTTAGATACAGTCTCAGAAAAACAAATCCACTCATTCACATGTGTCACACCTTCAGGCAAGGAAGACCCACAGAAATCGCTTGTATCAATACAGAGTAGGTATCCAAAGACACTAATCCCACAGGGGATTTTTCACTTGGCCAATGGTCTGCCCAAAGGGAATGTGGTGCAGAAATCAGAACAAAGGCAACAATGCTGAGAAATATTGAGTTCCAAGTGCCTAACGCTGAATCCTTAATACCCTATTAATATGGTTCCTAACTGGAAACAAATGAAAATACCCATCATTTTACTGCATTTACAGAGCTTTAGGACATGGTTGCCATGGAAGAAAATTGCCATAACTTGTGTTCTGAAGCTGATACGTGTGTCTGCAATTTCCTTTCTCCTTTAGGCTCTTTTAGTTTCATTAATTATGAATGTTGCTCAGAGAGGTTGTAGACAGCCCACAAGGGACAAATATTTGAGTTTCAAAAGCGTGGAACTTATTTTATGTTCTGAACTTTGACAGTTTCTGTGAAAAGCTAACATCTACCTAATACTTTTGAAAGTCAAGTTCCTAAGGTTATGATTAATATAGCACATAGATCCCAACAGGATAATTACAAATTAATCAGGGGTTCAAAACTCCAAATGGAGTACTCTAAGGTTGCCATCACTTTAAAGCATTCCTTTTCTACTTTCATGGAAAGAAAAACAAATCACAAACAATTCTGGTCTTCATTTGATAAAACTCTTTCTCTGTTCTTTAGGTATTCAGGGAAGCAAACCTGAAGCTTCTGTAACTTACCAATTAAGCAGGCTTTTTAGTGAATTCAGCAGTACATGTGAATAGCACTAATCCAACCACAAATCATAAAACTAGTTAGACACACAAAAACAATGTTTAATGCATATAGAGGCGTACAGATAGTGTTTGACTCCTTGCAGCAGTATGAGTGTGGATATACGCATGAGTCTCTGTATGCAAGTAATTTAGTCTAGTTCTCCTATGGAAATCACATAGGGATATTTTTGAGGCTCTGTGAGACCTTGCAGCCCCTTCTTTGAGTTGTCCTATGGCTTAAGAAAACTTCCAAGTTTCGAGTCTCTGTTGAGAAGCTTTATTCAAAACTCACAGAAGCCGTTAGGAATCTTTCCATTATTTCAGGAGGAGCTAGACTGGGCTATTTAAAACACAGTATCTGGCTATCTAGGCTTTGTTCCTTGCTGTTTGCAAAATTTCTGGGAGACTGTTGGCACTCAGTCTCTCTCTTCTGTCTCCACATATGTAAAATGAGAATGACAACTTTACCTCAGAGGAATGTTGCAAAGCTTCACTTATAAACAGATTGGCATACTTGGATGAAGTTGCTCAACTAACGAGAAGTTTTCTGATTGATGGGCGTCTCTTGGGAGGTCACAAAAACAAAACTGTATAATTGAGTTTTTGGAAATCTGGGGGTTTTTGTTTACAAGAGCCTAGTCTTATGCAAGATGGCTGCTTGTGCCATCTTTTTCCTCTCTCTTATCACCTAGAATATCTTTTCAAATCTAAACATATTGAATTAGTGGCTAAATACCAAACTGAGCCAAGGCATAACCCTCTCACCTGAAATGTCTGTATAAAAGAATATAAAGCTTGAAGTACAGTGAGTAATAAGAAAATTACTTTTTTAAAAAAAAAAAATTTCCAGTTTCTTAAGCCCTTAGCTGGCTCAGTGTAGATAAAGTAACTATGAAACAACAGTAAAAATTAGACTGCATTTTATTTTGTGAAGAACACTGGAAAGCTGGCTAGAGGTAAGATTTTGCAGTGAAACAGGGAGGTGAACAAGTTATAAATGACTCTAATATCTTCCAGATGGCATATTTTACTTGGGATCTGAGTTTAGAGTAATTAGAGGCATGTGAATTTCCTATAAATATTAAACTTCACCAGTTTGACACTAGAAAGCTCCTTCGTCTCTGAAGTCTTTAAACTGCTAAGTGTTTCTTTTTCCCCCACTTAAAGTGGAAGTCATGGATTTGCAAATTTGTCTCATTTGACAGACGGAAACCTTTTTCCATGAAAAGATAGGCTTTTTCTGTGCCAGAAAGTTATGAACTAAAGTTCCTCACTTAAGAGGTTTAAAATTCAATGTTTCTTCCCAGAAGAGGTTTTTATTTTTATATACTGGGATCATTGTAATTTATTACAGTATGTAGCAAGCAGTGAAATCAGTGGAGTTTGCCCTAACTTCAAGATCAAATCTTTTCATTGTTAAAATGCTTTTTGCAGATAGATATGCTGAAGACCTTAGCAGATGAGTTTTGCTTTTACGTCTCCTAGGACGTTGCTATATTAAAATGGCAAAATCTGGTCCACAGCCTCAAGTTCTTCTTTATATTCTGCATGAGATTGTTACATTCATTCCCGAGTGAGTGCTGGTGTTCACATTTCTATGGAAGAATTTTCCAGGTTTTATTTGGTGTAAATAGAATAGAACTAAGTAAATACAAGGTAAAATATTCTGTCACCACTTGCACCCTCTTTGGCCATATATCAGCGTAAACTGGCTTAGATCCATTGACGTAAAGGGGCTAATCTCATTTGCAGCAGCTAAAGATCTGTCTACTGTTCTCAGTGGAGCTGTATAGATAAAAGTGCAGATATAATCTTGCTTATTTAGTTCAGATCTTCAGTTCTGCCAGTCCCAGGTATTCAAAAGGCATGAGCAAAACAAACAGAGCATGCGGTAAGATGAAGGATAATCAGTTTTTAACATAGTAGTGATTATTTTTATTACTTCTGGGGTTTGAACTTTTATTGGTTAAGGTGTGTTGTGTTTCAGATTCCTCTGTTCTGCAGAGAATTAAAAGCTTAATTTTAAAGTGAAAGGGAAAATCCCAAAGCATTAGATGATTCCAGAAACTACTATGATAACAAAACTGTTGCTAACATCAGTCACAATCAAGCTGTCACAGTGGGTAACTGTAGATCTTCATCGACGTCTTTGTAACATCTTTTCTCTTTTTCACTACAGCATTCTCTTGTACTAAAATAGACCCTCACTAGTTCATTCCTAATGGAGACCCACTGTCAGTTAATGGCGTTAGTAAATTACTGAACAGTGGCCAAATCCCAATGGCCTTATTCCCAGAAATCTCTTAGGTTGACAGGACCTTTGTATGAGTAACTTCAGTGAATTTTGGCCCTGGATAAAGACCATAAATACACCGGCCCACAAAAGACCAACTGAAACAAAGGCCTCCCTAACTTACAGGGATTTCAGTAAATTACAAATTGTTAATCGATTGCAAATTGCTTATGTAAATATCCAGCACTTTAGAGAACTGTGGTGTTCAGATGATATGCTGACTCCCTTAGGAAGCTTCATCCGCACTGTGTATCCAGTACAAGCAAAACCAGTTTGAAAGCCTCCTGCCGTGGACACCCACTCCCACCTGCCCCTTTCTCATGGAATTTGCACTGCCTGGCTGGTGCTAATTCAACTGTATGCGCGTCCACACTGGGAGAAATGATCTGGCGGGCTTTCTAATAGGCTTAAGAAAGAAAGAGAGAAAATTTTTTAAAAGTCACTTCACTCATTCTGTCAAAAACACGTCTACACCAACAGTTGACTTGGTGGGATAGAGGAAGACTTCTCCATTGGGAAGACTGGCATGTGTGATGGGAGCGAGCACATAGGCAGGACTGCACCACACAGGACCCCATGGCACCATGAGCACCGGGAAGGGGCTAAAAAGTGAAAAAAACCCTGCAGTTCCCTGCAGGTCTTGTGCCTTCCGGTGCTCAGGGTATGCCCATTGCTCTGCTTAGGCCTGGTGGCTGGCGGCACACACAGCTGCTTTCACCTCCATCAAGGTGTGTTTTGAGGCCTGTGTGTGAGGAGTTGTATCCCCTCCGTGCGGATGCCTGCACTGAGCTCCCAGGGAAGGCTGACGTGTCTCCCCAGGAGGGGCTGCCCCTCCGACACCTATTAGGTCACCTTGCCAGGCTGGGGCACAGGAGGCCCCGGAGAGCAATCAGGCTGTGCGGAGGCTCAGGTGGAGAGCAACGCGACAGACGCTGAGGTTGCAGGCAGAAATACAGCCCGTTTGGGGCTGTGCTTAATTTTTTATTTTTAACAGCGTGTACTTCTTTTTCTTGTTGCTAATAAACTGGGATCATGGTTAGTGTCCCTCGAGTGCCTGCAGTCCTTAAGTTTTGTGCTCTGGGATACAGATTGCCTTGTGCCACAAGCACTGCAGTAAATCCCACATCCCTAACCCTCCGTCACTAATGGGGCACAAATCCATGGTGCAGAACAACTCAAAACTCTTTATTTAGATTTTCTCTTGCAACGCCTTCTGTTCAGCTAAAATGGAGCCTTGCGAGGAATTAAAAAAAAAAATTATAAAATAAAGGCAAAAGAAAGATACATACTAAGAAGCAAATTCTCAGAACCAAAGATATTCTGACCAGGGTGGATAATTCATGTCAGACAGAGATTTAGCAGCTTGGTGGAAGTGGAATCAGAATGATAAAAGAAAAAGAGGTGGAAAATCTTTTCATTCTAACAGGTGAATACCCAAAATACTCATACCCACTCTGTAGATCCATATCATAGTAGGCTGCAGAAAAATATGGCATATTCAGATGTAAATTATAGTTGTATACGCTTCACTGATTGTTTCATAAGGTAAAATGGGAGATATTTAGATTTCAGCTGCATTCTGCATATGTCTTGGGAAGGAATTTATTTAGGCAAAAGGCATAAGATCTCACTGCCCTAGTAATAGGAAAACGTGTAGAAGTGGAGCGTAGCTTGGCAGAGTGGCTTGCTTCAGCAGCAGGCAGGGCTTTCCAGCTCTTTCACTTCACTTTCTGCAGTACAAGGTGCTATGGTGCACTTCAGGGGTCGCCAGCACGTTCAGAACTGAAACCAGACGTAAGCACTGTTATCACCTACTAGAAACTGGAAAGACAAAATTCACTAAAATCTGTATTCTGCAACTGTTTATGTTTTTGATTGCCCAGTGCTCATTTTATAGGTATTGCTTGGCCTTTTCCTCAAACCCGTAACTTACACTTTCCAAAAAAAAAGAGCAAGTTTTTTGCAATTCCTTCAAGAATTTGTAGAGGAATTCCAGATTCCTTCATCCTTCCGATGGGAATCTGTCCCAGACATTGTTTTACTGAACCATAAAATTAGGACCATCTAGTAATGGCATGTTCAGACACCGGCTGGGAGGAGCGGGGGGGTGCGGAAACTCTGCACTGCGTTTCAGCAGGCTCCCACTCTACAGCCATGCACAGTCCTTGCACACAACAGACCGTGTGAACAGAAAGCAAAAAAAAAAAAAAAAAGG
>VZSC01002838.1:38519-66010 GCA_013398225.1 Steatornis caripensis
AAAAAAAAAAAAAAAAGGATATCCAGAAAGACCCAGACAAGCAAAAAGGGAATGCTTTTTGCATCGTGGCATAATGGTTCCATGAACATGTCTGCTGATTAACCCTGTTTCTGGGCAGGCATCTCCTGTTTTCGCACATGAACTCATGCTCTAGTCTTTCACCTGAAACGACACTCAGTGGTTAGCGCCATGTTTATATTTACATCTCTGTGCCATAAACCCTAAAGGACTATAACGTTACAAGAAATATTTGCCACACCATTGGCAGCAGTAACTGAGCAAAGAATTGCCAAGTGGGAAATCCAAATTTGCAAACTCAGTATTCTGGGCTGTGCGCCAAGACTGTCTGGGCCCTGCAGAGGTGACACATTCACTCTCCTTACAGGGATGCCAATGTGCCAACTGCATCCCTGGCATACCATCTTCTCCTGACAAACTTATGGAGAAGAACTACTACTAAGTCCAGAGGGACATGCAAGCTGCCTTCTGAGCTTCCTTGGCAGCAACTCCATTTTCAAGTTGTGACTGTACTTTCTCCTATTTACAAGAATGGTTGTTTGTGATACACTATGGTCTCTGGTAGGATTTTGAAAAGTGCGAAAATGACAGCAGGACATTCGTTTGCAAGCGCAAACTAGTAAAATCCAGAGTAATTTAATTTCCCTAAGAAAAAATAATATAAATACACACTTCCAGCAGCCCAGATATCAGATGTTGCCGCCAGTGTGGGAGAATCCAAATCCATTTGTTAGCTGCCAAGTGAAAGACGTGAATCTCAGAATATGAAGGTCGTAGGGCTGATCTCTGAAGTTTCCCCCTTTCAAATTGTACTTCTTACCTATTGTCTTACAGATAAATTTCTTTTCTGTCTGTAAGCAGTTTTTCAAAGCAAAAGAAAAAAATGAAAAATGCTCCAGTCTTCCACAGGGCTTCATGACCTATAACTTGAAAAATCCTTTAGAAGACAGCCTTTTAGTAACCAAATTCTGTCATTTACAATTGCACAGCAGCCAGAAAGAGCACCATAAATTACAATTCTGTCACTATAAGGGACAATGAAAAGGTGTGGGCAGGCTGTTGCTATAAAGAAGGAAACCTAGGAGAGTGATAGAATTTAATGTGAATTTTTTTTGCTGAATTTACTTCGTATAATAGCAAAATCGGTACTTAGAGGTTAATTGTTTTTTGGCTGTTGATGAAAGACTTAGAAGACTATAGAAGATTGTTTATTTTTGAAGTGTAGCTGAATAAAAATACTGAATTTAATCCTTTTGGGGTTTTTTTCTTCTTTATACACAAAATAAAAAAGCATGTAAAAATTTGCTTATCATTTTTAGTTAAGATTTTTCATATCGCGTAATAATTCAGAATAGCATTCTTCTTTATATTCATTTGAAAAATTATCTACTGTTGAGGCTTGAGCAATGAACGGTGCCTGGGAAACTGGTGAAATAATGTCATGATGGGGAGAAGAGCACAGACTGTCACTCAGATGCTGTGGTTTTATGTGGTTACTCTTTCTCTTTAACAAGCAGTTAATTATTCAGAGAAAGGTTGTCCTGTTAAAAATTCTCAACATTGATTTTTTGCCTACAGTATAAAAACTAGCAGCCTGCATTCCTGAGTACTTCCAACAGGTTTTGCAGCGAACCTAGAGCTAGTATTCTTAAGGATATTTCTAAAGGGAGGAAAAAAAAAAACCGTAACCCAAAGAAAAACAATTCTGAGGCCTTTTTGCAACTCTCCTCCCAACTTTCAAATCCTATTATACATATATCATAAAGAAATTACAGAAAGAACAGAAGTCTACTTTAAAAAAATGCAGGCTACTTAAAGTATCTGTAAAAGTATCTTAGAAATGAACATTTCTACTTTGTATTTCCACGAGTCTGAAATGGGACAGTGACACTAACTAGCTGAGCAATTGCTACTCAAAAAATCAAATACATAAGAGGAAATGCAGTTAACACAATATTTCACATATGTTAATGCTTACAGTTCCATCAGTGTCAGCTTTATTTTCGACTTGATATACACGAAAGCTGGCACACAATTTTAGCTGATGAGGTAATGTCATTTTCAATTTAAGGAGCCTTAAGCCATCCACTTTCACTAGTGATATCATCTTTGCAGTTGTCTCACGGGTCTTCATGTAAACATAAGTAATGTGCCCTGGATGGTTCGGAACAGAGTTGTTAAAAATGACATTGGTCATCATGAAGACATTTTTTTCCTTTGATCTCTTTAAAAATGTCAGGCACGCTTTATTGTCCTGTCACTTTTAGCTCGTCCTCATGTATTAGTATGCTCGGAACATTTCAGTGAACATAACAGTAGAATAAAGGTCTAAACAAATTAATGGCAACATTTTAATGTCAGTCGTACTAGGATAATGAAAAGTAAATGAGATTGTCTGGCTGACAGCAACTTGTTAAATAAAGTGGCAGCACAGCTGAGACACAAAGGCGCAGGGGCAGAGAAAAGCCTTTCGCCGCAGTCCAAAAGAGGCCCAGAGCACAGCCCAGGCTCCAAATGCTTTTAGAAAAAGATCAAATTGATTCTGCAAATCATGTCTGCTCCTCCTTCCCGTCCGGGGTCAAGTGAAATCATCTGCTAATAAAACTTAAAAACAGACCTGTCTCCACACCTGCAGCTTCTGCTTCTCCGTGACTTTTATCCTCATTTGTATTCTCTCGGCTGGCTCAGTGCACCAAGCTGCTGGGCTCTCCTCAGCCCTCTGAAACCAAACCCATCAGACCAGGCCCTACATACTGGCATCTCTGGTGACAGGGCTGAGGAGCTCTAATGTGACTGTTGCTCCCAGGCAAACTTTTACCACCAATCACTGTTGCGCATTACGTACCTTTTGCTGTCAAGTCGTTAGGAATCAAGCAAGTAACCAGGGGAGGATTTAGCCCAGCCTATTCTCTAATCGCATGCGCTACGAGTATGAGTATTATAACGTGAACTTCTTGATTCAAATACCTAAGCGAAGATGATTCGTAATGAAACAAGTTTTGTCTGAGAAAAATCAAGTGCGGTGACTGACGTGTGGATTTTGTGATTTGCTCCCAAGTATTTGTCCAGCTAACAAGGAACATAACAGATTATTCTACCACTGATCTGAAACATGGTGGAGTTTTGAACAAAATCTAGTGTTTAGGGATTTATTTATTATTCTGTGGACATACGTTTGGAGGACAGCATATGGAAATCAAAGTATTGTTCATGAAGAGCTCCAGCCAAAAAGACATTTTTGAATTCATAACAGAACTTCACAGTTTGAAAAGAATGCTATGCATTATGTATTGATAACAACACTACACAGACAAAGGAACACAATTTAATAATACAGAATTGTGCTCATGAGATTTCCTTTTTTTTTTGTTAATTGGTTACTTTAGCTGACATTGTCTGCAAGCATAATGGACACCATTCTTCCTAATAGTTCCATGTTGCCAGATGATGTCTACAGACATAATGTAGTCCATTTTAATTATTTCATTTTGCTTACATCTTTCAGCATAATGCATTTTCCAAGCAAGCTAGCATTTTTCTTGATTATCTATGTTGTGTTATGGTTTCTAAATTAATTAGGTCTCCTTCTTTCCTGGAAGTTAAAAGTTTCTTCCTTCCATTTATCTACCAGGTACGATTATGTTGAAGTGATTGATGGAGATAATGCTGAAGGACGCTTATGGGGAAAGTACTGTGGAAAAATTGCTCCCCCTCCTTTAGTGTCTTCGGGTCCATATCTTTTTATTAAATTTGTTTCTGACTACGAGACACATGGAGCAGGATTTTCTATCCGTTACGAAGTTTTCAAAAGAGGTGAGAAACAATTAATTGTTATATAGCTCATAACCTGTGATTTTTGCTTTCATCAAAAAGTTCACCGTAATTCTTTGGGATGTGGGGAATACATGAAAATGCTTGAAAGAGAAAATTGTATTACCCTTGTCATTCCAAGGTGGGACATGTATTCAATGGGTGTAAATGATTATGAACCCAATGGGTCAGCTGCATCTGACTATTGAGTCCTCTGGGTGTAATGTGATAATCTTCATCAGCTGTTTGTTTCGATCTTCTTCAAACCATTTGCTTTCTTCCTTCTTCTATTCTTTTTTTTTTTTGCCATAATAATTGCTGTATGATTTACAATGTTATTGCCTTAACAGCACTGTAACCTTCTGAGTCCCTGACTTACTTTGGTTAGTGTTTTGCTCTGCATTCCCAAGAGATGGCTGTGGGCTTGGAAAGGACCAGACTACACATGGGCAGCAGATGATGTTGCTGTTGCTTTCACAAATTATGTTTGGGAAGTAAAGAAGAGGAGAGTCTCACACTATTCAGAGGCATGTCCTGCTTGATGCTTGTGCCAGGAGTTCAGTACTGGTAAGCGCAGATAGCTAGCTGTATGGGGCGCAGAGAAAGCCCAGAAAAACAAACAGTCCGGGATTAACCAGACCAGCAGACAGTCCCTCTTTGATAATTCTCTTTCTGAGTCAAGTGCTGGGAGTAAGTCGTTTTTCTTATTTTTTTTTTGGCATATACCTTCCCTATAGCTGGATGGAGATAAATAATTCATATATTCCATGCTTGGAGAATAGAGGACCAAAACTCATAATATACAGAAAGACAATAAGCTTAACTTTATAGAAGAAAATATTGACTTCAACATCAATGTTTAGGGTCCTATTCACAAAAGCACCTAAAAATTCCAAGTTTTCAATACACACCACTCCCAGCCAGTGCCTCGTTTTCAGAACTAGTTCAAGACCCTTTTACACACCTAAACCAGAGCCAGATTTTCAGCTGTGTTCAGCACGCGCGCTTGGTGGCAGCTGTACTGTTAATGAGGAGAAGCACAGTAGTGAAGTCTCTTTTCTATTGCATGCTATTGCTGCTCTGCACTGTGCTAATTGGGGCCACAGACCTCTTGTTCACCATCTTCCCTGTCTGTAAATCCACTCTTGGCTCCCAGAAATTCTTTTGGTGACCTTCAGGGTCACATTTTTTGAAGGAACTCAACATCCAAATGACACCAAGCTTTTCTGAAAAAATATCTCCATTTATTTTGGTGTCTTTAGGATGCTAAACTCTTGAAACTGTGTCCTGAAGTTTTTCAGTGCTTATATATACAGTACTATCTTTTGTAAAGAACAAATCTGAAACACAGGAACAAGTGAAAGAATGACCTGCGAAACAATCTATTTTAGCAACTGAGTGTTTTCAAGAAAAAAGCTTTTATTTATTTCCTAATAGTGTAGTGGCAACTCAGAGCTCTGACAGGATGTTGTGTTTATTTCCTTATGTGGTCATTTATATCTCTCAGTGATACACATTAAGCATGTTAAGATGGCATTATGAATGTGATTTTACACACAGAGAAGTCAGGAAACTCAAAATTATGGCTCCCAGAGCAACTTTAACTCTAGTTCATTCCACATAAACTGTATATTAAGGCAGGGAAGTTATCACCAGGTACAGTGTTAGAAATGCTGTGTGTACACAAAGGATACAAGTTATAGTCGCTGTGGGAACACAGCCCTTTTTAACTTTTGAGTTAATGCATATATGCTATTCCAAATTTACATTTTAATTTCTATACCACATAAAGCTGACCAGTTTACCCTTGTATGCAGGTGAAGCTCTGTTGCTCACACCAGACTAACGTGCTTCATTTTAGCGTATTCACAACTTCGCCCATCGTTTCCCAGGTATAAGAGGAATTACAATCATCCCAAGCCCTGTGGTGCCGAGCTGAAGGCTGAGCTGCGTTCCAGCACACAGTATATTTTTGCCCCTTATTCCTGTGAGACCGTCCTTAGCTTTTGAAAGAAAAACTGCATTACACTACTGGTGTCCTAAGCTGAATTATAAACCTGATGCTTAAAATGACATACGCCATGGAAATTGTAAGGAGAGTCCAGCACATGTAATGACTGTGGTAAATGTAGTATGGGCTTTGAGAGTAGGAGCTGCTTTTACCTCTCATGCAGCTCCTTAGCCAGAAAGACACTGAAGAAGTTGAGTTCCAGACTAAAACATGAAACCCATATTGCCCAACATCTAGCCCATCTGAAATGTTCATCATTTTGGCTCCATCAGCCAGCTTATGTTAGGTTGGATGAGTAGCCTATTCACTAGAAGAGGATCTACACAGTTCACATTCAACATTCCTAACTTTATTTGACTAAATTTGTGGTGTAAATTGAAAGAAAAGATAGGGTCACCCAGGAAGGCAAATTATTTTCTCGCTCAGTGACACCTACAGAAAGCAAGTGAAATTATCTCCAGTGTCATCTCTTTCTTTTCTCTCTCTTTTGTCTTCTCTCTCTCTTTCCTTCAGCTCATCTCTCTTCCTTTATTTCATACACATGCACTCATGTAGTTCCTCTACCCCAGAAGTATCTATTCTGTCCAGACTCTGCTAGAACCTTTTCTGCCAGTTTTCTGTGAACATCACCCCATAAAGTTCCTCGTAGCCTCAGTGTTGATTTAATTCCTGGAGTTCCTTCATGGTGTCAACATAGGGTCAAAATCTGCGGAGGGCATTTTAGTGAGGCAGCTCTTCCGAAAACAGTTTTTGATTCTTGTGCCAGATTGACTTGAACACGTTTAAAATAAAGCAAGCTGGTGTTGAGATACCATGTGTGAGTGTAAGGAGCCTGACGATGGTGCACTCACAGAGCCAGGATCTGGCTGTATTTAATAAAGCAATAATGATTCTGGCTTACATTTTATATTGCATCTTTTATTGGATTCCAAGAGCAGTACAGAGCACTTTATGCTATGAAAGGCATAGCGAAGCTATTTTGTCCTGGAACAGCAGCTACTGGTGGGAGTCAGGAGCAACAACCAGAATATAACCCTCCCATACATGACAAGGAGACAAGGGAATGACAGGGAGAGAAGAGAAATATCCAAGTAATGTATAAGGGGGTGATTTAATTATAGGCAAAATGTAATTTCCCAAATTGGAATGGGTCAGGTTACGTGAGCATTAATATCTACATCTTCCAAAATATGCCATGAAGTGCTCTGAATATTGATGTGATAGCTCAAGCATTTCCTGTCAGCGTCTGTTGAAGAACAAAAATACCTGCGCCGACTAAATTCATTCAGACCTCTACCTTGCATGCTAAATTTAGCTGGGAGGTGGCGAGATCTGTGGGGGGTAATAAGTTTGGCACATTCACAAGGGAAACATTTTCTATGGTGAAATAAGAGTATTCATATATGCAACAAGCAAGGCTGTTTTCCTTCAGTGATCTCTGTTAAGCATTGGAAGTCTTCTAAGGCTCCTGACTACAGTCTCTAGGGATGCTGGGCATTCTCATCCGAATTGAAACCTCGCACACACTTGTCCTCCAGCACAACCTGTTGCAGCCAAACTCAGTTGCATGTGTCCTGCTTGTACTCCATGTCCGAAGACCTTCATCTGAGTCATCCTACCCGGACTGCCCAGATCATCTGCTATCCGCTGATGCCCCAAATCCTGTAAATCACTTTCCATTAAATTTGGAGTGTCAAAAGTCAGGGAGAGACAGGTACCTCTACTGACCCTGTGGGAGCATGTGTGGGCAGT
Source organism: Steatornis caripensis (assembly GCA_013398225.1). Lineage (NCBI taxonomy): Eukaryota > Metazoa > Chordata > Aves > Caprimulgiformes > Steatornithidae > Steatornis > Steatornis caripensis. Next base: position 46,111 of record VZSC01002838.1, read on the forward strand.
GCCTGAGGCTGGCGCTGAGCACACCTGCAGATGTGGGGATCCACGGAGAGGATTCCTGAGGGACCTAAATAAAGGAGAAAGGTGATCTGTCAACAGGAGAGGGACTCCAGGCTTAGTCCCCTGTACTCACAAAGGCAAAGCCAGTGATCTGGCCTTTTATACTCTTGCATCTTTACTGCCATTTTCCTGCTCCACCAAGAGCACTGTTTGGAGCATCCCATTATGCCATGGTAGGGACATCGGGGAAAACTGGTGTGTCAACATTGGCATTAGGTGACTTCTAGCAACGCTGCCTGTAATCACACAGTTTATCATGCCTGCACTAACAGCAACATTTTACTGGTGCACCTGTGTCAACACCACTCAGAATGAGTCACTCACCCTTGGTACATGTACGAATTACCTTTCACATTTAGTTTGTCAAGGAGGCATAGGTCACATCTGGCAGAGTTACTGAGTCAGTGCTCCAGGAATCTGAAACCACTACTCCCTCTACTGAATTCACTCACCCGCTTTCATAAAAAATTCTATTTCACCAATAAAAGCCTGTCAGCCCTAAGATTTAAAGATTTGAGCTTAAAGGAGCTATAATTATTTCTCTAGGGCTCTGTCGAGATTTCTGCAGCTTACACTTTCATTGTTCCCACATGACTTTGTATTTGTCATAATTTTTTCTAGAGCTGGTACAAGTTTTCATATTGTTCCATACAAACTGACAATTGGAGATCAGACAGTATATGTGAATTGTGCTTTAAAACCTGACTATCAATAATAGGAACAAGCTGGCCGAATGATTAATACGGCGATTAAAATGAGGTGTTTCATTGAAAAGCCACCTTTGCTGCTGGAGAGACAATACGACCTAATTTGTTTTCCAGCTAACTACTTTGCTTAGTAGCATAGTGTTAACCCAGGTGATTTTTCTCTTTCTCTTACAGGACCTGAATGTTCCAGAAACTTTACTTCATCTAGTGGAGTGATAAAGTCCCCTGGATTCCCTGAAAAGTATCCCAATAGCCTTGAATGCACTTATATTATCTTTGCACCAAAGATGTCAGAGATTATACTGGAATTTGAGAGCTTTGAGCTAGAACCTGATTCAAATACTCCAGGGGGAGCATTCTGTCGCTATGACCGATTGGAAATCTGGGATGGATTCCCTGATGGTAAGAGAAAAATGGACTGTGATATGCATAACCATTACTCCGTAGTGGGCTGCAGAAGGCATATTCTCATTTTTTAAATGTCATAGTAAAGAGGTCCTTGCTTGATTTATGTGAAACAAGTTGAATTGAAGAGAAATGGGGGAAATGCTCTGTAAATTCATTCAGTAAAGCATATCACAGTGTGAATGATTTTTTTTTTAATGAAATATGCTTCATTTTGAGCAGTTGGCTTGGGGGATATCTCTATTTTTAGAGGCAATATGTGATGGACCTTCTATGCTAAAATAAATTAAATATGAAGCCTTATAATGAGCCCCCAAACTTTCACAACTAACACATAAGTATTGTCCAGAAATTTCCAACAACTTGCACAAACTGGACTTCAGGTACTAACCCTCCAGCTTGTGGAGGAGCTGGGTTACAGACCAGATGTCAAAGTGGACAATTTCTTTGTCAGAGAAAATGTGGTGTCCATACAATCGAAATCATAGTGACTAAATGATTACCCAGGTCAGTAAACAGTCATTGAGTTGTTCATTCATTTTGGTGGCTGGGCCCTGCAGAGTTCCTCTGTTATAGCGTTCTCTCTTCCAGCAAATCCAAAGGTTTTATCTTAAATTGTTAATTTATAATCTTTGGTTAGCTGGGCACATATGTCAGGGTGGGTGTGTTGGGTACCCTTCTGGCACATGCTTCTCTGCCACCTCAGTAATTTTCCACTTAGTTGTTGACCACACTTGACCTTGTGCAAATTCACAGAGTGCATAGCTAGATATTAGCTAAGCCTATAGAGCCAGTGAGCCCTCATTTCACCCTCTGCCCAGTTTCATATCCCTGTTTTACTGATGAACAAAATAGCCGCATGATTTCTGAATTTTTTTTTATATACGGCAATGGGCCTGCAAGGTCCAAGTCCCGTAGGGCAGCCACGTGCCAGTTCTTCAAGGACCCCAGCTCAGTAGGATGCAGCTCCAGCCTAAAAGGGACTGTTCAAGCTGGATGCTTAACTTTTAGGGTGCCCAAACACCTATATGAATTGTGTGTGTATGTGAAACAGCTTGATTGTGATGCTTTTTTCACTGTTTCTATGTATGACATAAGCTGATAAAGAGAAGCATGTTGAAGCTGTCCTTTTTCTTCTTAATTTTGCAACTTGAAGCAAAATTCAATGGCTGAAGATTTATGTTGTTTGTGTTGGGCACTAATTACAGCTATTTCAGTTTTCCACTGGTGTGATAACCCATATTAATAGATATTTTCTTTGCATTTATGAACAGCAGTGGCAGTTTCTACAAACTGCTAATCCTACATTAATATTTCATTTAAATGAGAACATATATCTTAAGGAACATACTTTAACAACACATTTAAACTTGCCTCTTTTCCTAGATAAATCCCCAATATAATTTTAATTAAAACTTTTATTGATGCTGCAGCAAATAGGTATGTGCTTTTTAACGTATATTTGTTTTTCCTTTTTTGCTTTATGCTTAATGGGTTTATCACGGCTGTCCTCAATCTACTCCAATAAATAGTGAAGAAAGAGCCATAACAGTAGCTGAAAGACTATTTAGTATTTAATGCCTCAGTTAGGAAAACAGTATTGTAATGCTCCAATAATGATGTCTGGAACATTTAATAATAGGTTTATTTGTATATAGGCCAAATCTGTCTAAGCTGAGTTCCTGTAGAACTTGCATTTAAACTGACATGTGAAAAGATGATCCAATCAATCAATTTATGTGTAATATTACAAAAAAGAAATTCATTGTTGTTAGTGTCAGAGGGTTTCAAAGCAGTAATTTCCTGGTTCAAGAAAGTGACTGAGCCATACTGAAGAGCAATTAACAGCAGGCATTATCAGCCTTCCAATTCCCTCACAAACTCAAAATGATCCTGACATCCAATAAGGGTGTTTACATGTTTTTGTAAATATTCAGCTGAATTTGAAGCTAGAAAGAAATGTTACCGTAGATACAAACTGTTGGAAGTTGTGGTGGTTGTAGGGAAACGTTTGCTGCATCATTCCACTGTCAGACGATCCTTAGCCAGCAGTCAGTCTCTCTTGTTTAACTTCACACTACAAAGGCAGAAAGGACGTGATTGCGTCTCTATGAATTCATCACAGAATGAATCTCTGGGAGGGAGAAGAACTTTTTCAATCAAAGAGCAAAGGTGACACCAGAAACCAATGGTATGACCTGGCCATAAACTGAAGATAGAAAATAAAAGTTGCTAGATATCAAAAAGACAGTATCCCGATAATCGTAAAAAAAAAAAAAAAGCAGAAAGCAGAATAAATCTAATTTGCATGCAAATGGAAGTAGTAAATTTCTGAAAAATATTAGTATGCTTGCCTTTGACAACAGGAGGCTCACCCAGGGTGAGTCTTTCAGTCATTTGTCCATTTCCCTTTAGTCTATGAAAAAATATTCTGAAGCTACCTCTAAACTGTTAACTAAATCGGAGCCAAGGCATGGTTGTGTGTACTTCTTAATTGCTGGCATACTCCCTTGCACAATTTTAGCCCACGTCAGTTTGCAGTTTCCAAAGCAATTCCTAAGCACAGTTTGAAGGACAGCAAAAGCCAGGGATCATTCCCAACAGACACACTGGACATCACAGCCATCCTGCTTCAGAGGGAGGAGCCCTATGGGAGAGCACTGTTTCACACTGTTAGTCTAGCCCTGGGAACAGTCGCTGGCCGCTGGGTGCAGATCCAGAGAGTGGTCCCTGGCCTGCTCTATATAGTGATACGGGCATAACCATAAAAAAGGAAGGTATTTTGCTTTGTGGTGCTGCATTGCTGCTGACATGCCCAGTTGTGTCAGATGTTAAAGCCCCCATTGTGCTACACTGATATAATCATGAAGTAGAAGGATTTTTTTAAATGTTTGGAAAAAAATTTATATCCTTCAGTTAAAATCCCTGCTTCACAGCAGCACAGCTGTGCTTTGCTGGGATGATGACAATATTTTAATAGGACACAGAACAGTTTGATGGAAAATAGTTGTGGCCGCAACCAGGGCGGAATTAGACAAGCAAGCGCCTGAACATGCTGCTTTCACCTAGCTGTGGAATGTTTGAGCCACACACTATAAGTCCCCCCATTCTCAGCAAAGAACAGCACCTTACTCTGATCTGTCACAGACATCTACTTTAGGGCATCTGAAGGACCTCTGGAGGTGCTTATCTCATTGACTGTACTGGGACCTGTGGATCACTAACTAACTCAGATGTAAATTTTAGATACCTAAGTTAGAGACATGAAACCCAACATAAGTGGAAAATGTTTTCACTGTAGTATTTGATCGACTACAGTCACTAGAGATCCACAGGAAATTAATTTGCTGTTTTCTACAGTTGTGATTTTTTTTTCCTTCCTCCCTGAAAAAAGCAAAAAAAAAAGAGAAATGTTCTCTCAAACAAACTTTCACAATTATGTTTAAAAGGATATGTCAAAATCAGTATGTTTCCATTTACATTTTGCTTATACATAATTGCCATTTTTCTGATGGAAAACAATTTTCTGTTAGACAATTTGCCAGCAACCCTGAGAGTCATTCATGAAAACATTAATCCTGAAATGCTCTGTCACAATCACGGAGTCCTCAGCCTGTCTAGTTGTCCTTTTAGTGGATTGAATCTGGCAAGTGCTGAGTACTTGCGTCTCGATTCTACAAAACATGCTTATCTTTGAAGCATGTGAGCAGTTAGATTGACTTCAAAAGGAATTCACTGAGGACACTTACAGGTCTGAAGTTAAACACCGGTTTAAGTGTTTTGCTGGCTTGGGAAGGGAATGGTAGGCATTCAGGAATGCCTCAAACCTGGCATTTTGTTTCTGCATAACTGCATGCCAAGGGCACCCTTTGGTCTCTTCTTTAAAACAAAGCAATAAGTGAAACAAACCCTGTTGAAGAATATTCGGGAACTACAGGTGAATGTTGCAAATATTGTGCAGAAAAGGGACCACGGTTTGAAGAAGATAATGGGTGGAGTTAGAGCAAGCGAGTAGATCACAGAATAGAAATATATGATTTTGCATGAATATACTAGGCACCAAAAATGTCTTTGCCCAAGGCACAAATATACCTCAGCCAGCCTCGGCTGAGAACAGTCCATTGACGACTTTGAAGAAAAATAGCCCACTCAAAACCAGGACTAGCTTAAGTGATGAATTACACGTATTCATCATGCTGCTCTCTTTGAAGCTCTATAGACTGTCTATTGGGGCTCAAAAGTAATTTAAAGAAGTTTACATATGGTTTGAGAACCACAGGCTAAACATTGCTGCTTCAGTCAATACCACAAGAGCTTCCACTGAATTACTGAGCAAAACAGAACACTTTATTTCAGTCGTTAACATCAGTGCAAATGAAGGTTGCTATTAATCTAGGTGCTTTTTTCCTCTGTTGTGGTTGCTTTCTACACTCTTGTGAGAAGCTATTAAGATATAAGAGTATACATAAGTCCAGTGTAAGTGACTACCAGACTGCAAGGAGATTCACTTTTCAGTTCTTTTCTCTTTAGTGTCCTAAGTTGTGTGCAAATGTTTTGCCAATAACAATCATGCTGCTGTGAAAATACTGTTCACAGCACACCAGCACAATTTTAAAACTAGCTTTCAAATTCAGTAAAATGGCTAGTTAACATAACATTTCTTTTAATATTTTAGAAGCCTGATAGACCATTTTTTCCTTGATTGTTTGTTCATTGGGGTTTTTTAACTGAATTCCAAAATCTAAGATTTCCATTGAGTGCAAAAATGTGTATTTCAGTAAGTCTCAAAATTTCCTGATACAGATCCTCTTTGGCCAGAAGGGCAAACAGTAGAAAAGAAGAATTAGTAATGATAAGGTTTCTGTTTAGTGTTAAACCACCAGCCGTATTCTACACATTCCACACTCACATCCTGTAAACCTTCAAACATACTTATTAAGAATAATCAAGGATTTTTTCAAGTTCTAGAATTAGACTCTGCATTTTGGGAAAAGCTTGCAAAACAGGTTTCTTAGTTGCCCCTCCATCTTTTAACCTAAAAGTTACTCAGTTTTCCACTATATCATACTATGCCAGTGGAAAGAGGAGCCAAGGTCTCAGAAATAGCTACAGCATGGGCAGTGAAGTGAAGTAGCTGGCTCCCTGAAATGCCTCTGTTCTGCAGGTAGTGTAGAAGTGTCCTCGAGTGAGGACATTTCCATGTGACTCATATTTGGAGTAAGCCGTCCTGGGGAATGCTGACGAAGTGGCGTGGTGGTCTACAGGCAGAGGCTGCAAAGATCTTTCTAGGCCTAATGATTTCTCAGCACCTGCCACCCTAAAATTCCGATTTGGAACTGTATATGGTCTATTATGAAAGACCACGTCAGTTAGGAAGGAAGGATCAGGAAATGGTAAATAAAACAAAAAAAAGTGATGCCATAGTGTACCTAAGCAGACAGCAGTATCATCCCCTGAATGACTGCTCAGATGGTGTTCCCTACACAGCATTTATTTGATGTGGTGACACCTGAAACATTTGATAATTTATTGTCATTCAAAAGTTTTTACTACTTGAATAGATAAGTTAGCTATTTATGTAAGAAGAATAAGAACGTGTCTTTCATCCTGTTCTGCTCGGCTCAATACCGTATTAGCTCAGTAGGCTAAGGTTTACACATTGTGCAAAAAAGTTCAATACATTTTTACGTCATATTCTGCAAGTTTTTGCCTCTTGCATCTACATGGCTAGCAAAGGGAATAGTACTGTGATAGCAGGGCCAATCTGTAGAAGACTGAAGTGCAGAATCACTAAATATGTCTTAAAAATTATAAACCAATGAGTCATGGGGAATCTTAAAGCCTGTCTGCATTAAACAAAGTTCTCTTCTGTTTGTCATTTCAAAGAGGCTTCCCTACAGGAAATGGGAGGAGGGAGGCTCAGAGTGCCATAACATGGTGGCCTCCTTATTTTCTTGCAGTTGAGAGCAGCATCAGCAGCTATAATGTTAAAAGGCCATCATGGGAAAGAGCAAGAGCGGAGCTATTTGCACATAGAAAATGCAAAAGACAAAAAAAACCCAACTCTGCAGCAGTTGGAGTGGGGGCATTATTTTGTGTTTTATTTAAAAGCCACTAATAATCTAAAACAACTTTCTCACTCGAAGTAAAACTGTAAAGTTTTAATGATTTCTAGGACGAGGAAGAATTCAGCTCATATCCTCTGTAGGGTGTTTCATTCTGTCAATACTGCATTGAACAATCCTGGTGGAAAAGGGCTGAACCAGCAGGTATTTTAAATGCCATGGGATTGCCAAGGCAACTGAAGATTAACTGTGGCCAGAATATGGGTAGAAAAGCACATGCTGGCAGCAAGAGCTATAACATCTGAGCTCCCTCTTTCTGGCAACTCGAGGGCCTTACAGAAATGTGTAGCTTACATAATAAAGTTATTCCAAGCTGGAACTGTTTTACTTGTTGGAAAATGCCAATAAATGACTACAAAATTATGTTAGCTGAGGATTTTCTTTGAACTGTGAATAATTAGGATATAAAAACATTTTATATTTTAAACTTAAAGTGAAATGGACTTCCTAGAGAAATGACAAGGTGTTGATTTAAGCCTGGAAAGCCAGTGATGTAAGCATTAGAATGACGTCTTATGATTACCTTCATGATTGATTCCATGGATGGATTTTAGCATTATCTTTTCTTATTGTTTGTAAGCACAGATGTACCACTATTCAACAGCCTAGGGACCTATCTGTAGGGAATGCTCAAGTGCTAGAAGGCCACATATGTTGGTTGTGAATTGAGTAGCTTAATTAAGGAAGAAGATTATCTCACTGCACAGGAAATCCAGAAAAATATCAGCAACTGGTTTATACATTATTAACACTGAGAGAGATCATGTATGTGTGTATGACGCTATGTGTGTGTGTTCTGTAACATGGGTATATACTTAAGAAATCCTTGCTCTTTTGAAAGGATGAAGATTTTCCTCTTGAATTCTTTTACGGTATTCTTTAATGTTGAACCTATGGGCAAAGGATCCATGAGGGTGTGCTGAGAGCCTGAGTAGGATGGGATAAAGAGTCATTGGTCATAACCTCAGTATGAGTGCAAAATGTTTTTCTAAATTTGCTATAAAATTAACATATTATCTGCAGTATTGAGCATAAATCCTGGAAGGTGCTGTTTGAACTCCTATTCCCAGGAGACTGGGTGGGCAAATCAGGCCATTCAGATATCCTTGTCATAAATAGGTGTTTCAATCACACTTTGGAAAATACTCTTGGTGTTATGTACATGTAATTTCATGCATCGTTGCCCTCTGTGCACACTTTAAAGGACACTTTTTGAAATCCTGGTTCTTTACATTTTCAGAGGTTTATGGAGTGCTATCTGAAACATTTTAGAAGTAAGATTACTAGGATAGGATAAGCAATTTATTGTTCACCGCTAAGTTATTGATGCGATTGCAATTTTGAACTGTTGTAGAGGTTCACTATTTCCTACTGGGGGACTCTCTTTAGGAGGCTATTGTAGTGGCATCTATTGTTGTAGTAGGACTGGTAGTTTACTATTATATCCTGTCTCTTTGCAGTTGGCCCGCACATAGGGCGTTATTGTGGGCAGAACAACCCAGGACGTGTCCGGTCTTCAACAGGGATTCTTTCAATGGTATTTTACACCGACAGTGCAATAGCAAAAGAGGGATTCTCAGCAAACTACAGCGTGTCACAGAGCAGTGTATCAGAAGGTCAGTATTTATCTATCCCGCAGAGCTCCTTGGAAAATATTCTCTGTTCTTGCACACCAGGTGTTGCATGAAACTTTAAGGAAACCTTAAATAAATAAGATGGTAGGGAAAGGTTGATTCTGTTTTGCTTTTTTCTTTTTTTTTTTTTTTAAAGAACAGCTGCCCTTTGAAAAGCAGTGCAAGAAGCAGAATTCTCCTTACAGTTTTATTACACAGTATTGCCAGGAAGTTGGGATAATTATTGTGAAAAACTCTGCTGACCAAGGAAACGCAGGAATGCAGAGCAATTGAACACTTGTATTAAAACAATGAAACATGAACAATGAATGCACTATCCAAAGCCTTCTTTTATTACATGGAATAAGCTTTGATGATTGATTTCTTGAATAAAAAGAACCCATTTAATATATGTGCTCTTTTTAAACCATTTCATAAGCTATCTAAGCTTTGTTCTGTATCTCATATTTTTTTTCCAGTTGCCTCATTTTTATGCTCACACTTTGGACAGAGAATGAAACAAAGTGAGGGAGATGCAGGAAAATAACGGGCTGTGTTACGCCATGTCCTTGCAGACTTCCTTGCTTTGCTCAATAATAAAACACACACTTTAAATCAAACTCTCTCTCCTTTCTGCAACTTACTGAGTTTTAAGCAGATTCAACCAGATTTGATGTACTTATTTAGTCAAAGAAGGAACAAAAGAAAAATCGTTAAACTGAAATTATCCCTATTACTCCCCACCGCTCCTCTGCCCCTTGCCTCTTTAATAGCTTTCATGTATCTGCATAGCCAGGAAGAGGGAACAGCACATACCCAGCCTCTGTGAATAGGAGCCTCCGTCTTTCAGATTGTACCTCCAGCTAGTTTAGCTTCTCCTTATGTAGGTGCTGTTCCTACCCCTTCATTAGCTAGCACAGGCAACTTGAGTTCCCGTGTGCATCTCCTCCACAGTCGTCCTCCCTGGGCTGTACAGGCATCATCACACTGGAGCCAGAATTAATAATACCTGCTATTCTGGGATGCCTTCAGCTCTTTCTTAAACACAGGACAACAGAATACAAGAAGTTAGTGTGTGTGAAAACCCTTTTGGACAATGAGAGGAAACATTTTCTATGATGCAGGCTTAGACAGAGGAGCGATTAATCTCAATTTCAGCCACCCTTGCTCTTTGTGTTGTCAGTACAGAGAGTATCACCTCCAGAAGGCAACTCAGCCTACTCATCTCAGACATGTGAGATCTCCCCAGGAGGTACTTGTCCCTGTCAGTAGACTACAGGGAAGGCCCACACGTCTAGATCAAATTAGACATCTACTTTTTAGATATTTTAATATGACTCCCACCTCCTATGTCTTGTGTCCTTTGTAGTGGCTTATGGCTTTCCTTCTGATTCCCAGCAGAAGTTAATTTACTTAAAGTCTTACCCTAATGTAGTTCAGTTTCAGTACTTCACCCAAGGCCTCTAATATGTTGAAGCTGCAAAGAAATGGGGGAGAGGGAGTTACGCCATGGGAAATGCAGTTTGGCAACAAGTTTGGTAATTCAGTTATCAGGCACCCTAACTACAACTCCTATAAAGTACCCTGATAGCCGTTCTGAATGGAAATTTTTGGATCCCAGATAAAAGATTTAAACATTTTTTTCAGAATATTTTAATTTTCATTGAAAAATCAAAACTTTGCTTATTGAAAGCTCATTTTTCCAACTCATGGATTCTGAAAATTCGGCTTAGCACCCACTCCTCTGTTCAAGATATGTCCGCTCCAGAGAAGATGTGATAAAAAGGAGTGTGTACCCAAACGTCAGGGCCTCCATTTCACACACTGGTATTTTACCTTAAACTGCTAAGGAAGGAATTAATTATATTATATACTATGAGGTCCCTGGAGAGAAGCATAGGCACGTATTGTTTTCTCCTGCCCTTGCAATGGGGTTGATAAACTTCTGACAGGGGGGTGCATGAGCATGGTGTGAGGATCCATTTAAAGCCACGAGCATGTGCTTCGGTGGGGGTTAGAGCCTTTATTTTTGAAGAGTAAGAAAAGAATTTAGTCTCCATACCCTATCAGCCTTTGACCTCACTATAGTGACTAGGGTGTCAATTGATTCTAAATTATCTATGTAGTTTTCATGTCAACAAAAAGAGATTGGATGGAGTCGATCAACTCATTTAAAATACAGAACATTACAGAAGAGGTGGTAATTCCCTTAGGTCAATACTCTTCTGGCCTGGATTCAGATTTTGTTGATTTGTTTCTTTCCAGTGTCCAGCATCAAAAGAGAATACCTAGAATTTTAATAATATTTTTTAAACATTGTATACTTTTTTACTGGAGTAAATAGTTTTAAAACAAAATATTTTATATAGTCACCTGGTTTGTCTTTCCTGGCTTTGTGCATAATTAGGAGTTGAACATAGGTTGTTTTATATTATGAATCTACAGAAGTGCCTGTGCTACCCTAGAAAAGAGAATTCTATTGTCCTGTATTGAAAGGGCTACAATGCTGGGCTAAAAATATTTGTATAGCATTATTATTGCAGGAATTGCCATGGCAACTCAAATGACAGTATTAAGAATGACACCATAAGCCCAATACTGCCTCACTTAAAGTTGCTAAAGAATTCAAAGTCACATAAAAATAAATTCTTTAGATATTCATATTCAAAGCAGGAAAATGTTCTCATTATTCAAAATCGAAATCAAAAAGCTGACCATAATAATGATGGTAATTTATTTTTCTTCAGATTTCCAGTGCATGGAACCACTAGGCATGGAGTCAGGAGAAATTCACTCTGATCAAATCACTGTCTCCTCCCAGTACAGTGCTATCTGGTCTTCAGAAAGGTCCCGACTAAATTATCCTGAGAATGGATGGACCCCAGGGGAAGATTCTGGCAGAGAATGGATACAGGTAAAACGATAACATTTTAAAGATATTATTAATAATACTCTGTGGAGGTTATTGAATGTGGAGAATGCAAAAGAAAGAAAAAAAATAACACAGTAAAGTACTTCTACGTAATCTAAGAATCATTGCAAGTGAATACCTCACATTGCCTATTAGGCACACAAAAAAAGACTGACTCCCGAAGGTATAAAAAAAGGAAAGATCAGGAAGATTAATTCTTCTGCTTCCCACGTCTATTGTTTTTTCAGTCTTCTGGGCACAAATAACAGAGATTTTGGTTTAGTGGAAAAGTCAATATTAGTTTAACATGCACTTAAAGCGTAATGTCTCAGTAAACTGAGCATGTGCTCTGTCTCTAGCTGATTACAGTTAAGCATTAATACGGCGTGGTGTTTTCACGCACTCAGGTTTCGCCTCAGAAGACCTATGTCCCTTCTAGAATATGTTACATACGAAATGAGTTTAGCGATCTCTGTCTAGTGGCTATTCTTCCATGTCCTTAAACACAACATTCATTAGCAAGATTGGCTGCCTCGGGTTTGCTCTGTTAATACAGGAGAAATCCTGCAAACGTTTGATCCCAGGAAGAGACTCCTTTAGTTCAGTTACTCTGCTTAATCTTGTTGTTTGCTATTTCTCATCAGGTCCATAGCTCAATTACATATGACTCCTGAGCAGGTTAAAATTATTCACATGAATTACTGTATACAGATAATCTATACTAGCAGGCAAGTATTAATATCATTAGGTGTTAAAAACACTGATTTATCTGATTTGTAGGTTGACTTACACTTCTTAGTTGTGATCTAGAGCCTATTTCTGTTCGCAAAAGCTAAGAGAGAGGCTTGAGCATATTAGATCAATATTGCTAATATTGAAAACTTGTTCATATATTTGAAATATTCCTCCTGCTTGTGTTGTTTTCTGTAGGAAATTACTAACTGACATATAAAGCAATGCCTTATTAGCCATCTATACGAGTGTCCACGTTAGTGTTTCCTGTGAGGTTTGCTGTCTGCAAGAAAGCTTAAAAACATGTAGTTAGTAAAGGGAAGAAAGAGGGGAAAATCTTTCATTTCTGATCCTGTGCATACAATGGGACTCTCAGGTGTCCTGCTTAGGGGCCCTACACATCCTGAGCCCTTGGCAACTTGGTAATCGTGTATGACGGACCTAATCAGAGTTCAGAGTGGAAAAAAAAATCTGTTGATTCTGTTTCCTTACTTAGGAATAAATGTTACAATCTCCCCAGCCTTATCTAAGTGCAAGGCTTGTTATTAATCATTGCCACTTGCAATTCGTGGAATGCACATAGAAAAAGAGTGGAATGCGTCAGAACCAAATTCCATGTGTTTCATCTGGTCAGAGGGCCGCCACTTTTTCTTTTCTACTGCCATTTGCACATTTATGACTGGATAATGAAAACGAGAGCTAGTCAAATCTCATTGATGTGTTCTGTGTGCTTATTAACTTTATTAAGTTATGATGACTACATACATATATATAAAGCTTAATCGTTTCACTTAGAACTAGATCTTTCAGAGAAAAAGTTTCAAAGGAATTTTTTTAACCATTAACACTTTTAATAACAAACACATAACAGAATCCAAGCTACTCTGGGGTTTATGCTTAAAACAGCTCAGGGTACCTCAGGCGTCCTGCCCATCAGTTTCTCAGCCTCCTTTGCTTTCTGCCACAAACCAGGGTGCTCAGGGGCTGAAACAACCACTGAGCATAATTTTTAGCAGCTTTGCGCTGCCTCCAGCTACCACATCCGCCAAGAAGTTGGTGGTATGCTGTGCAGCTCACACCACAGCTCTCACCTACTTTGGGAAAGGCAGCGTGAACCATTTCCCTGAGCAGTCTCGCCCGAGGGCGTCTCCTCCGCTGCCCAGAGCCCATGTGGAGGGACCAGTACCCCCAAGGCAGACTTCATGACAGAGCAACTAGGCTGTGGCAGCCTTCGCTGCAGAGCTGGATCTTATTTGCAAGACTGACCCTACGAAGTCTTGCTTGAAGATGTATTTGAAGATTCAATACAGATTTGAATAGGTGTGCTTCACATGTGTTGCAGAAGAACTGTTAATCATTTCTACCACTTAACCTATGCAGCAGGAGCAACTGAGCTAGTTTCAAAATTGAGTATGCCATCCTCTGCCTTTTCACAAGGTACAACGACTTAACTCGTCTTTGTTTCCACTTGTGTCAGGAGGATATTAATTCTTACACTTATTTATTATGATTTAATTCAATACTAACATTGCTAATTTAAACTTCCAACTGTGTTCTAAGTGCTTTCCTGTTAAACTTGCTTGACAATCTTGAGATGGGTGCTAAACACTTCAGACAATCAGGCACCTCAATAACAGGGTCCTTGCACATGTGAACCACCATCTTCTACAAAGACTTGATGCCATTGGCAGTAAGCACATGTTGCGAGTTTGTATCTGGATAAAATATTGAAATCCCATGTTTCCTGTGTACAAAAATACCCAGGAACAGATGTTCATCTCCATAAGAGATTACAGACAAACAACCAAGGACATGTAACTAATAAAATACTCTGAAATTACCCGTTGAAAAAAATCATAACTTTTTATAAAAGGAGGAAGACACTTGTATATGAAGGACTGAGGTCACTTTGTTCTGTTCTGTTCTGTATGCTATCGTAAACTAGTCATTTAGGTGAAGTATTTGCTTTTGTGCAGTACAGCGTAAATGGATTTTTGTTGCATAGTGCAAGAACTCTAGAAAATACTCAACAGCAAAAAACAGCCTGAATGACACTGCAATGCTGAACTTGGAACTTCTAAAGTGAAAAATTCTGCCTGTATGCCCTTGTCTGAAAGACAAAGATTTTATGTATATCAGTATTCATTAATCTTTTCACGATTGCAGGTTTCCATACCTACACGCACACTGCAGCTGGTTAAGTAGTGATGCCTGCCTTCAAATTGCTAATATGCGTATGCAACTAGGGCATATATGAGATATGTACAATCATACATGGGCGAAGCAGCTTGAAAATTCAGCTCCAAATACTACTTCCCTTAGTGTATCATTTTTTTGTATAGGGGAGGTATTATAGTTCTCCTTTCCCTTCCTTTTACCCCTCCCTTCAAGGTTAATGTTTTTGCTAAGACAAAAGAAACAGAAAACCTCAGTTAAGTATCAGCAAAGGAAGATTGGTATCTGTAGAGGACGTCTAGAGGGCATGTGATATGATTGTCTCCTTTGAGGTGTTGACGTCTTTTGGACCATTTCACTGAAAAGAATGAGGAAAATAGTGTTGGCTTGTTGTTAGTAATGGATTTGCATGGATTCCATGTGTGGATGTGGAACCTGCTTTTTGGTGGAAAAAATCCTTTGTGGCTGACAAGGTATTAACTTCTGAGTTCATCTGAATGCTGCTTGATTACCAGACTTTACTAAGTGAAAACTGCCCGTCCGTTCCTTTCCTTGCTTGTTTTGAAATAAATGTTAAGGCTTAGATTCAAAATATCCATAGCACAGTCACACCATAAGTCTGCACAGTACTTTCTCCATTTTATTTTTACCCTCAAACGTGCTTTTGCAAGTTGTTCAACTAACTTGAGATTTGGAGTGACTCCATAATCAGAAACAGAGTCACTCCAGATTGAATTTCTTTAAAAACACATTAATAAAGTCTGTGGATTTTCTAATGTGTATGGAATAAAGATATGCATGAGGCAAGGGCTGCCAAAAATAAGCATGAAGTTAGTTTCTCATATGGGATGTTATTAGCTCCTCAACCTTACTTGTTTATTACACTTACGTTTTGCACACTCAACTGCCCTTCAGTGTGAAACAGCATAATTTAAAATAAAAAATAAAAACAGCCCTTTAATTTACTCAAGAGCAGGGAACTGCCATTGCAACGTAAGTCATTGTCCCTCATTAACGTATCCTTTCACAGGAAAAATAGTATAGTGTTTCCATTTCTGTAATCTGAACAACAAACATGTTAATAGGTATCAATTACCAGCCAGTTTCAGTACTTAGAACCAGTAAGAAGGCCAGTGCGAGGGTTTCACATCTGGTTTTAGTGAAACTGTTCCTTTCTGTGGCATTTAAAATTTAAAGAACTCCTGTTATTGTGCAATTGGGAATCCTAGGGGAGTACAATGTTAATGAAATCCATAACATGCAGGGATTTTATGATTGCTTTTTCAAGGCATTCCTTCAAAAGGGATGACTGATTTCTGCCATAGTAGCAGTAATTGTGTTTTTACAGAGTAGATTTAATGTTTGCATTTAAGAACAGCAGTTACGTTTACACTCATCTGAAAAAATAACATGGAATCTTTGTTTTTAGGGAACTTTTTGCATCTCATTTTTGAAGCCTTTGAGCAGAAGCCACAGGCTGCTGTGCATGGCAAGCCCTTGTGCCTCAGGGACACCCCAATGGGTCATGGCTAGCAGCCCCCCAGGGCAGTGCAGGAGTGGGGGGAGCTCCAGGAGGAGCGCCCAGCCAGATAGGTGTCGTCAGCTAAAGACACTTGAGACCCACGTGTGTGTGGTTTTGAAGAGAGACTGATTGCCTATTACCAGGGTCACTGGGAACCTGTGCTATCATCAATCCTTATAATGGTGTGGGTTTTCAAACCCGCAAGGAGCAACACCTTCTGGGTACTTTTACTGCAGAATCTGTATGTTTCCTATCAAAATGTTTCTTCTAATGTATATAACACAAATCTTTACACTCCCACCAAGCCGGACGATGGTTTCTGGGTGGCACAATTTTTCTCTCTATCATGTAACACCGAGCAAGACCTCTAACACCAAGAAAGCAAATCATGTTTATTAATAACACAAGATCTTCAGTTCATATTATGGCTGGGGTTGGACAGAACCATAAATCCAGCTTTAAGAATCCTAGTATCAAATCAAAACTTTGCAGCCATAAACCAAAAAGCACTACTCTGGTATGAACACACTCTTCCAGTTCAAATTTGTTCAGAAAAGGTTCACAGGGGGTTAACATAAATAGACATTATACTCTGGATTGGGTGTTATCCGAAATCCTACAGCTGACATAAGGCCATACGCTAAGATGAACTCCCTGTTGTGTGTCCTGGCTAATATGACATAAATGGCTAATCCAGCCCAAATTTGCACTGCTGGGCTTTTCAGCAGGGCACAGATCTGGTATCACAGGGAAATGGACGGAGTCAGAGGTTAGCACCGGGAGCGGGTCTGGTCGCTCCCTCTGGCCTCTGCCTGCTCGGTGCTGCCCCGTCCCCTACCCATCCCTTTAGCACCTATGACTCTTGCAGAGTAATTGTCTAGACCTAGAGGTCTAGCCCTAGGAATATCAGCTGATCTGCTGCAAAATGCTCCCTCTGCATCTTGCAGCATTTAGGGATCTGGAAAAAGGCCAGAGGGGTAAGAATAGGCCTCCTCAAAAAGCAACCTGGGAGATCCCCCTCGCCTCCACTGATTGAAATATCAGTTG
Source organism: Steatornis caripensis (assembly GCA_013398225.1). NCBI lineage: Eukaryota > Metazoa > Chordata > Aves > Caprimulgiformes > Steatornithidae > Steatornis > Steatornis caripensis. Next base: position 63,405 of record VZSC01002838.1, read on the forward strand.
TTTATTTAACACTAACTCTCTCGTGCAACGAAAGTATACTTCCATTGATTTAAAACACTTCTATGTATACACTACTTCACCAGAACGGGACGGACCTCTGAGGTGGAATTTTCCTTCCACATTTGTCTTCATTCCTTTACATTTGCAGTAACCTATGTTCTTCATTATTCGCTCCTTTGTAAGCAAAACGCAGAAGCATGCATCGCTGATGTAAACTGGTATATAGATTAGTACAGATTTATTCCTGGAGCACTTCTGAAAATAATTGCAGTTCATCATTTGGTGTCTCGACCTTTCATCTGTGTCATAACTTATTTCCTTATCAGGTATTCACTTAAAAATATAGCCGGTATTTATATATGCTGCCGCACAGCACATCTGTTTCATTAACAGGTTTATTCTTACATCAGGCAGCTGTTTAGGTTGACTTTATCGAGCAAGCTTATCTAAATATTTCATATGAAAGCTCAAGGAAGTGCAAGTCAACAATGCCTGTTATTTTTATTCTTATTATTTCTGTTTCTTTTGGAGTTCGATATTGCAGTGAAGTGCATCATATTACTGCACAGAATAACATGAAACCTGGGAAACCTCAACCTCCCCATTCTCCTAGCCTTTGAAGCACTTTCTGAGAGCTGAAGTTCAGAGGCTTTGTGGCTGGGCTTGCCCATCATTATGGAGCACACTGACATGAAAGCACAAAAACTGTCAGTCCTTTGTCTTCTCTACCACTTTAAAATACAAGTCGTGTATTTGGTTCATGTCATTTTACAGTTCATAACTGCACTCCAGAAATTACAAAAAGCAGAGTTAGCTTTGTGTGGAAAAGTGTTATAGCTATCTTATGGTCTTAACATACTTTGCACATGGGCAAAGAATGACAAAAGAATACTCCTTTCTGGAAATCACAGCCAGTACAGACTGTGACACAGTGTAGAATCGGGGTTAATTGACCCAGCAGGATACATTCGTACCTTTATTTACTGTGACATGGGAATAAATGGTAGAGTTGCACAAAGGCGAGTACTGAAATTAGACAAGAGGGAGAGGGAGAAATAAAAGGGCCCTACAAAGTATTAAGGTTTTTTTGATTATTCAAAGTGCTTTAAGAGCTATTTTAGTACCAGAAAGTTCCCAGCCACAGATTTATCACTCTGTGGAGGCTGAAGAGATGCTCAGAGAACTGTGCAAAACCATTGTCAGCCTTATTGCTCCAGAAGTACAGGTGCAAAAGGCAGTTTAGAAGAAAATCCTCTGTACCTCCCTCTGACATGTTTCAGCATCAGCCCTAATACAGAGGGGAGTCCTGCATGGCTTCAAGCAATCCTGCATGGAACATATGGAGGAGCAGCAGAAGCAGACCCCTCTGAGCCTCCACTGCCAGCCTAATCATTATAATAGTTTCAGTTCTTTCAGGGGATCCATTATGCAGAGATCTGAGTAGTTTGTATATAACTCTGTAATTACCTATGCATCCACTTTCCAGTCTAGCCCTACATCCTCTCAACGGCTGTGAGACAGATGGCCCTTTAGAGCTGAGATAGCGAATCAAAAATTTGTCCAGCAAAAGCACTGATTCAGCAGCTACAAAAATAATTTTGTAAATTTGTCTCACTTTCACCAGGAGGGAAAGAAATTAAAACCTTTAAATATGGTTTTAAACTAAACACCACTTTTTTTTTCTAATCACAACATCTTTTTCTTCTGCTTTCTTTCACAGAAATTAAAGACACTTAAAAAACTCTGTACAAAATTATTCTTCTCTCTCTTTTTTTTTCCTGATTCACCAGGTTCATGTGTTTGGCTTGACTCAAAACATTTGCTATTGTTTGCTCGTTTTTAAATTGCCATCAAGCCAAAAAATCAGTTGTTTGTGCCATTCTGCTTGGTATGGGAGCTCTCTCCCACACGGCTTGCAGACCCCGTGGGGCTGAGGCAGCCTTGCCCACCCAGCTACCAGGCACTGCAACACATCTGCTCCATTGCAGCCGGGCCTTTCTGCAGATGTGAAGGAAGGTGTCTCAAAAGGACATTTTTCTGAGTCCAGCAGAAATAAACTAATCTACAATACTAGGCAGGTGTCAAACTGTGGGTGAGGTAGAGCTCAAGGCTAGGAGTTGAGTGACTAAGGGTAGTGGCTAGAAACACAGCCTTGGGTAGGAACGCACAGCTGAGGCATGTCATAATACGCAGAGTTGTTACTGAGCTAAAGCTCTCTGTTCTCACCAGGCCAACCCTGGCTTGGAGATGATAGGTGTACTGCTGAGTGCTTTGCAGAGGTGATTGTGCATTTCTATTCACTCTTGCCACACCTGCACAGTAATATGAAGCTAAAGAGTTCATGAGTCCTGTGGGCCCTTCCCCATCCCAGCATCCACGCTGCAGATTTTCTGTTGCTGAGCTATTATTTGCCTCCCCTGTCCTTGGGTTGGTCCTGCCTTTCTGTCCCAGCTTAATTCTGTTCTGCATATTAGGTGACATTTTCACAGCAGTAGCAAAATAGGTAAAGTGGAAGGAGAAATGAGATTTCTTCCAAGTGGTAAATACCTGCCCTTCAGAAAGCAATCTGTCTTCTTCCCACAAAAAAAAAAAAAAAAAAAAAAAAA
>VZSC01002838.1:66161-112244 GCA_013398225.1 Steatornis caripensis
CCACAAAAAAAAAAAAAAAGAAAAAAAAAGTATGTTTCATCAGGGAAATACTTACATTTTTGCTTTACCTCTGATGTTTTCATTCAAGGTTTTAAAAAACTCTTTGAAAAGGCATCAGAGTAAACTTTATAGCTGTCTGATAAAGAAAACCTACCAGCAGAGAAAGCACAGTTGACCAAACATGAAGCTGAAGTTTGGTTCCTCTGTTTTCAGGAACAACCAGCTTCTCATCAGAGCAACACTGTTTACATGTAGCTTCTACCAACCAACCAGCTGTACCTGTGTAGTCTGGTCTTTCTCTTGGTTGTAGCCTCCTGTGTTGAACACTTTGGACCAAATTAATTTCTGGTGTGGGTTCTCTGAAGCTGCTGAAAAGATCTATTTGTCCTACCACTTATAAAACTGGGGTGTATTTTAACTGCTCATATTTAGGTTACAGATCATTGTACTATAGACTAAGGTGGCTTTCAGCCTTAACAAACAGGCTCTTCCATTGCATTAAATTCAAGCTATGGGCTGAAGGGCTGACATAGCACGGGATAATTTCAAAATGCTCTTATCAGGCCATAAAAATTAACTGTCCATAGGAGTGTTCACCCCTTTCGCTATATGCTTAACTAAGAAAATACATCCTGTATTTATTTTAAACAGCCATAGCACTTAAAAATCAATAGCTTTGCTCTTTACATAGCTGGAAATAGAGCAACTTTTAGAGAGGCCAGGTGGGGGTACACAAACCAGGCACAATGCTTTGGCCGAAGAAGCCCTGGAAATGAAATCTCTGCAGCTGGAGCTTGAGTGGGCTTTGTTGAGAGAAGGGCAGGGCTGGGTGCAGCCAGTCTCCCTGGTTTGCTTTAGCACCAGAGGCGAAGTTGTCTCGGTAGTCATTGGCCTGCACCATCCCTTCTGCTGTCCCCCTTCCTCCTCCGGCATGGGACGAGAGCACTGCTCTTGGCAGCGAGTCTTCCAGATCGCAGCCTCAGAAGCATTTAATCTATACATGTGCATTTCCCAGAGCTATGAGGGGCATGCCAAGGAAAAAGCAGAATGATCTTTGCGTGTATAGTCTTTCTCTCTCATTTTCCCCATACATTTACGGTACTGTCACCACACCATCTAACTGCAGCTACCTGACATTTTTCTATAAGGTAGCAGAAACTCATATTTTAAAAAAGCAGTGACTTGCTTGGTGACCCAGCAGTAAATTAAAATCATCATACACAATGTGTATGAAATAGAAAATCGAATTTTGGTGCAACAAAACTGACAGTTCCATTTAACAGAGAATAAATGAATACAGACTCCTGCGGATGACTGACTGATTTAAAGGGACTGTGACGATTTTCCAAGATGAGAAAGCTGATCACAAGAAAATAAATATATTTCTATGTGACACAGGTTATACACCTATTCCAGTTGCCAGTGAAATTAGGCTTAAAAAGTATTAAATCTTAGACACTGGCACTTTTCCCCCATTTTCTTGCTATTTTTTTTAGAAAACCCAAAGCCTGAACTTTCAAAGATATCTAAGTGCAGCAAATTCCAGTGATTTCAGCAGAACTCTCTTTGAACACAGTGATTGCACAGTCAGATCTGTCTACACCATCCAGGTGTGCTGCCTGAGACAGTAGCAGTTTGATTCTGCATAGTATATCATACCCTCACTTACCAGCTTCCTACCCAATTAGCATAGGTATGCTGTGAAACAGGAAGAAGCAGAGATTATTTCTGTGTGTTTACACATGTGTAACATTGTACTCAGTTTCAAAATACCAAAATGTATTATAAATCAAGCCCTTCTGCCTGTACCTTCTGATTTGAACAGGGCAGCAGCTGGCAAACAAGTGCTAAAGAAGAACTTCATAGGCAAAATTCAGTGTTTTCCACCCAAAGCCCAGTTATTCACATACGAAGCAGTCTGATAGAAAAGCTTTGGATTGCTTGTTTCCCATTTGTGCATTAGTTGTTCAGTACACTTGGGAGAAAAAAGTCCTACAATTATGTCCTTCTCTCAGAAAAGAGTAGTTCTGCAAGTATTGCTATAGAGTTTCCCTTTTCTATAGTCTCTAACACAAACTGGAGAAGGTTACATTCAAACTGCACTAAATAGTTGTCTTCATTCCAGATCAGAGGATTAAGCTCAGGTTTAAAATTAAATGTAAATTACAAATAAGTATTCAGAAAACGTTAATTAAAAGTATTACGTTCCTGACTCATTTATTGCTCAGCAAGGGTTCCTAAGTATCTTAGCTGGAGAAAGGGGCCATTCATATTCCTCCTTTTTTGGCCAAGTCATTGTACATGTCTTAGGTTATCCATTTGCAAGTTAATGTAGTGCCAAAGCAAAGGTTTTCATTTTAAAGAAGTAATATTTCACAGCAAGATATGCTCCTGCAAGATGTAAAACAATCTTTTTCTAAAGCTCTGGGAGTTAATCAGCCTTTCTCTTCATTGCTTCAGAGAGGGTTCGAATGGCATAAGATGCTGATTACTTAGATCCCAGAGCCTATAGAAATCCCAATACGATTACATTTTCCTGCCTTTGTTATCAGAGTTTATTGTATCTTGGTGTTCAGGTTTTAAGTAGTTTTCAAGTAAAAAAAATAAATTAAGAAGAAGCTATTTTCTGAGTCTTCTGAATAACGATCGTGTTACATCAGAGCACCACATGAATGCGTAAGGTAGAGCTTGCAAATGAATAGCAGAAGGATCGTTCCCTATCAGTGCCTGTGCACTGGATGCATTTCATACAATACAGTGAGCCCATTTCAGGGGAGCGTTGCGTTGCCCTTGCTTTTAAACCAAACTCCTTCAAAGACTCACACTAAAAATATCACACAGAACTAATGTGTACCAGTGGCAGTGCTTCTCCCAGCCCACTCGCAGCATTTCTCTTTCACATTTGATCTTTATAGTTTCCATACTGGAGCGATTTGGTTTGCTGAATTCTGGAAATGTCTCGAGTTGAAATGCTAGTGTATTAACCTGCTGTACTGAGTCTCTTTTGTTTCTCTTTACCAGAGTGCTGCTTGCCAATTTTTACAACTACAGCAGATTTTACTATTCAAACAGAACCAGATGGAACACCAGTTCAAAGAACATGTCAGAATTAAATATTTCTTTTTTAATTAGTTGCTTCTGATTTATGCAAAAAAAAATTAACATAAGAGTGGGAGAATGTGCCATGAATCCAGATGCAACACAGCCCACACAAGCATTATCTTTTCTCTGTCAGAGACACAGAGGCCTTTTCTTTCATTTTTTCTTGCCTTTTCTTTTTTCCTTTTTGTTTCTGGATGTAATTTTTTTACACTTTCTGCATCTTTTCCTTCTTGAACCAGCCCTATAATGATGACTGAAGTTCTCCAATGTTCATCAGTCATACTTTTTCATCATTATCTTGAATTTTCTCTTGTAGAAACTGGCTGATCTGCCTCTAAAAAAAAATTACTGTACTCAATACTGCAATCCCAGCATCAGTATCTCAGTGTGATAGCATCCTTCGAGTCTGTTCTTTGTTTTCAGTTGGTGGAGTCTTTACACTTACGTTTTTTTCTGCTGCAGAAAAAGATTTGGGCAGAAGGTGAAGATTGTGAGGAATATTTCAACTGCTAAAGAAAGTTCATTTCCTTTTTGCTGCCAAGCATTCCTATTTCTTTGGCATCAATGTTTGCTCATCTTCTCTTTCATGCTTCCCCATTTTTGCCAAGTCACATAAGCATCAGTTCAGTAAAGCATACTGACTGAGGACAGTTGTTAGACACAGACTAGAAGTTGAGCGTGTGATGAGCTGCTTTGTCTTCTGAGGCTTTCAGGATGTTGCTGTCAAGGTCAATGAGAAAGACTTCAGTGGCTCAGGAGAGATCTTACTAATAACAACATTTTGTCCTCGGTTTCTTTATGGAGCTGCCACAAATATCACTGAGAATTTTACACAAAGATCTGAGATGTTTTATAGCCTTAACCCTTTTCCCATAAATCCAGGATGAATATTTACACTCTGTCATTAATCAAGGAGTTATGCTTTTGTAATGACTATTCATTTCAAGGACGAAGACTTTTGGAAGTACTTTTCCAATCAAATTAATGAAACTATTTTCAGAATTTCTACTAGAGTCTGTGCCATTTTTACTTAGCATTATATTCTTCTTTATTTAAGGCTCAATGAACAAAGGAATTAAGTGGTAGTTGCGTATACATCATGGGAGAGCACGACTGGTCAAATCAATAGCAACACCTAATAAAAAAGATCAACTCTTGCTTAATTAAATATTTGACAGAAGAACAGGGAAGCGTCACAACAGTTAATCATCTGACCCAGAGCACTGTATGCTATCTAGGGAAATGACACAGTTCTCTAAAAATATTTACTTTGGTATGTTGTGTCAAGTGATAGATTATACAGCTTTTCAAGCCACAAGAGATGCCCACAACAAAAAGCTTCCTGTTGTTAATCAAACTCCAGCACTTTGTCTTTTATTTTCTCAGGCTGTTGAACAGACCTACAGTAGGAGTGTTAAAAGCTGGTAAAACTGCTCCCTTGCTACAGCTCCCTCAATGACTGTATTTCATTTAGCAAGGCAGATTTTCATTCTGAAAATAACGTCTTCCGTACTATGACGTGGTTATGTATGACGACAGGAGGCAGCAATATTCATTTCAAGTAGTGCAGGTTGTATGTTGTTCCTTATCCAGCAGTTTGTTAAGATTTGCCACATGATATATTGTGCAGAGCTAAACATTATTCTTTTTCCTCCTCTTTAACTGATCTCTGATAAAATGCATGTGCCACCCCTTGTATATCTACGTCTTAAAAACGTGTCACCTGCCCACATTTTTTGGAGACAGTAACACAGCAATAAAAATATTTTTCCTGGATGCTAAAAGATGTTGCAGAATAAATAGAGAGGAAGTAATTCATACGTAGAAACAGTTAGTGTCTTGCAATATGCTTTCACAGGAAAGAAATTTATTTTAGAAGTAGGAACAACTGAGGCTTTTTTTACATGAACATTTCTCTCCCGGAAAAAAAATACACACTTGAGATGTTCCTCATTTCTTGTAAGTTAGGGGCCAATTCCTATGGGCAAGTCTGCTCCCAGCCTTGTATGTACCAATAAAGGTGGTCACATTGCAACATAAGCAATTATCAAAGGCTGTGTGTTTGGATAAGGCCCTAAAGCATAATTTTCCAGAAGAGATATGCTTTTTAATCTGAACAAAAGCAAACAAAATTTGAAAAAAGAACTAGCAACATACTGCAGTTAGTCAAAGCTAAAACTCTGATCATGGAAGTGAAATGTCATGATTTCAGGTTTGGAGACAGCTGCCTATCTCAGCTCACAGCACACAGTAACTTACAAAATCACTTGCGTCCTCTAAAATAAATACCACATGTTTGTTCATCATATGTGCAGAAAGTTAAATGTCAAATAATTGCAGGGAAATGCATTTGATGTTCATCTTCAAAAGTACTGTATTTCATCACCACCTCTCTCCACAGTTCATTTTTACATGAAACACAATTTCTTGAAACAAAAAAGGACAAGAAGCCCAAAACAAAAAGCTAGTTGCTAGAGATTTGCATTACTGTCTCAGCTGGAGGAGACTAGGTCTGAGGAAAATGGGTTACCCCTTATCATGTTAACACTTGGAGACCTCTGTGGAGAGGACATAATAAGCTGACTGACAGGCAGTTGGACTCTATAAGCATAAGCCTCCAAAGAGCATGAGAACTCCTATCTGTTTGGTGACATGGCTGTACTAGACCTGTGGTCCTTTGCAACAATTCCTCTGGATAGCAGAGTACAGAAGAGCTGTGTCTTACCACAGCTGCATTTTGGCACCTTCAGGTTCCAGTTGTTAATAGCAGTTGATACAGTTGAACGTCAGCTCCAAGTAGTCCCTGTGACGTTTAGAATGTGTATTTTATGCACAATTTTGCATTTTACAGAAGGTAAACTTTCAAAAGACATTGGAAAGAAAGCAAAATACAACACAAAGTGATTAATGAAGGTGAGCTTAACAGCCCCGTAAGAAGTGTCACGCAGTTTTCAAGGCAGTCTGCTACATAATTTGTTTCTATCACCTCACTTAGAGAAGATTGGTAAATTTAGAGCTTGATTTACAAACATACTCAGGCACCACAGAGGGGTGCTCAGTGTTGCAATTCTGTTTGTATGCACCTGGAGAGGAGCAGTTGCTCCAGAGGCCATTGCAGAACTGTCAAAGGGAGGAAAATGCCTTAAGCTCTACCTCTCTCCTGGACCTCTGCACTGAGAGAGAGAGCTGGTACTTAAAAACTCCAACCCTTCCACTTCTCTGCTACCTAACCCCACCTGTATTGTTTGCACTGCTCCTGTCTCACAAAGCACTGATGGGGAAAGGTTATTCTTTTTTCCTCTATCAGCTTGTGAGCAAACACCCCCTGGCATGCAGCAGGTCGGGGGTTACAGCTTGCTTTTGCAAGGGGTTTGAAGCTGTGGCATGCAGCTGAACACTCCAGCCATCAGCCTCCAGGCGCTCCAGGAGAGGACTGCTGTTGACATAGTTCCAGTTTTCAAGAAGCACCTAAAGATTTGCTGATCCAGAGAGAGCACATCGATGTGAAGAGGTGTTCTCCCTAACAGTAAGAGACATCCCCCTCCTTCTGTACTGTATTACACAGTTACTGGAGCCAGAAGCGCTAATGAGGTTGCCCCTTCCCTACCTACAGGCAATAAATTAGAGGCCTTCTCAGAATCACTCCGTCTCTGAGTGAGCTATTAACTTCTGGCAGGAGTATTTCTGCCTACCTTTTGAATTCTGCCAGGTTTTAGGCATGAAGGTGATGTCTAAATCCTTTGCGTGTTTAGGACTTCCTTCTGGGCTGTGGGATAGATGCTGTAGGATATTCGGTGCCCCAGGAGTGAAGGGGGCATGCTGAATACCAGTATTTGGGAATGAGCAAAATTTGAGCACCTGAAGTTCTTTGATGGGACAAGCCTGAGTTGCCTGAACAGTCGGTGACTGGTAGCCGTACTTGTTAGCTCAGGCATCAACTAATCAAACCTTTCCCTAAACCCCCGATGTTAAATTTTAACTTGGCTTAAAATACCTAGAACTCTTGTAATCGGCCATTGCTTGACTTTATTCACAATGAAGTACTTACTGTATATTAAAAAGCCCCTACTAGAATCATTTCAAATCAGTTGGAACAGTACAGGCTTGGGACCCTAATCATTTCAAAACTGAAGAGCTGTTTCAAATTGTAAGAGAAGCAGATCATTTAAATAACTTAGCTCTGCACTCCCTCAGACTTCCAGATTTTCAAGTGCACTTCAGCCTGGAAGTGAATGTGGTATTGGACATAACTCAGTGCAGCACACTTTACAATCAGCGGAGTAGAGTTTGGAGAGCATTTGAAGTTAAGCTGAGATTGCTCAGCGCAATGATGCCCAGATTCCCCCATTAACTTTCAGATTGCAACAATCTAACATCTGAGACTCTCCAGTTACTTTAAATCTCTTGATTGTTTTTGTAAGGTGGTGGTGGGATTTTATTTTTTTTTTTTAAGACTGAATTTTTTTATCACGACAAAACAAAATGTTGTGGTATTTCACTCCAAAAGACAAGGGCTAAAGTGTTACATATAGACTTTACCAGACTTAAAAACTGGGGCAGGGTCTTTGTCCTGAAAGCTAGTTCTATCTGTCACACACAAGGCTGCTATTCTTGTGTTGGAGGACTTCAAAATGCCTTGCGTATGACATGGGCATTGAGAGAGCAGCCAGTCTGCCCTCAATAGCACTTCCTTCAGCTTTTTGAGAGAGAATGCAGAGCATGTTTATTTAACCGCTCCAGTGCCTTTGGATATATGACATACTCCGTGAAAAAGGATGCCTGTGGGACACAGGGAATGTGTATTCTGCATCCTGCCTCCTTTGGAAATAACGAAAGAGCCTAAGATGTTCATGGGACATTCACTTGAGAAGGGTTAACTCAACCTATTATTGTCGTACTAAAGCCTGGGTGACTGAAGTTTAGGGGAATAAATTATTATGATTAATATTTTGTGAATAGTGTCATTTTATCTTGAAATTAAATGATTTGCTGTAGGAAACAAAGAGAACGTTCTAGCTGCAGAGAAAAAGGGTGATGAATTTGATTTTAATTAGTCTGTTGTTATGGCTAAAAAAAGGCTGTAAGGAAATGGCAGGTGTTTCAAAGCTGTGGTGACCAACCTGGCTGTGAGAAAGTTTTGTGCCATTTGGCATCTGGACTTGTGCACCAGCACAAAGGTTTCTTTTGCCAGCAGAACTGACTTGAGTAGCTGCATTCCTGCACCCTACATCATCCTCCCAGCTATGCCGATACATCTTCTGTGATGCCACGTGATGAACTAGATGAGGAAACAGATCTGGATGACAAATAAATAACAGGAGGAGGGGAAGGTTAACCTAAATCACTTGTCCATTTGGTTGCAATGTACCTTCATGAGAGAAGGAGAGAGACAGAGGATGAGTGAAGAAGAGAGAAGGTCTCTAACACACATTCGTGTGCGTACCATAGCGCTCATTTCTCCAGCAAGTTCAAAATGTTGTTATTTTCTAATGAGTAAAGTTCACTACATTTGACAGTTGGAACAGAAATATTGCACTTGTGTTACTGCCTCATTCTGTTTTCTTCAAATACATCATATGGTACAAGCAACTCATTTGCCTTTTTCCCAACAAAATCACACAGTGATTCTTAATTATCTTGTGACTAAGTAATACGCCACAGGATTCTTTTCTCCTCTTCTTTTTGCAAGTGATGAGCTCCTGGGTTTTAGCAGAATTCTTGTTATCATTCCCTAAGTGCATGACTTTGATATTATACTATTACATTTCATCCCATTTCTGACACTCCAGTCCTCAGGGTCATTCACTTCTAACTGCATGACTCTCCTCTGTATTGACAGTGCCTTGCAGCTTTGTGTCCTCAGTGAATTTCATTAGCATCTATGCAAGGTAGTTAATGAAAGTATTAAGTAAGATTGTTCACCAGACTGGTCCTTGAGGAACTTCTCTAGTAACTTCTCTGCAGTCTGGTGGTTCCCACTCGCCACTGATGGGGTCTCTGGTTCCTCCTCCATAGAGGAAAGATGATTCTCTGGCATGAGAATAGCCCTCCTGGCTAATTAGGCAAATGTTCCTGTCTCCTATGATGACACTGTTTACAAAAGAGGAGATTATGGCTATGTTATTATCAACAATATGCTGCAATTTCCTTTATATAAACTCGTTATTATCTCTGTAAAACATGGGGTGGGGGGTGCAGAGAGGATGTCACTTCTGCATTACTGTTATGCTCTGAACTGATTGTCCTCATGTCCCAATTCATTCCTTACCACAGGTAGATCTAGGCCTTCTCCGCTTTGTTTCTGGAATTGGGACCCAGGGAGCCATCTCAAAAGAAACAAAGAAAGAATATTATCTGAAAACATATCGCGTAGATGTCAGCTCCAATGGAGAGGACTGGATTACACTGAAGGAGGGAAATAAGCCTCTTGTAAGTCTTTTCTCTTTTACCTCTCTTCAGCCAAACAATAGGCTGTTGAACTGTTTGGTTACTATCAGTTGTTAAAAAAAAAAAAGGGTAAGGTATCACAAGTTTAATCAGCATGATCAGGGTTAACAATATCCCAAATCCAAAAGACAGTTTGTCTCAGTAGTAATGGGCCACAGAAATTGTTTATCCAAAGCCTAGAGCGGCTGAAAAGGGTGCAAGGTGCTGCCTCATCTGTTGTACCCATCATAATTTGAATGGTTTGGGTCTTTTCTGTGGAGTGTGCTGCTGTTCCCCAGTTTGCCAGAGATTTTCTATGTGACCTTGAGAAAAACATTATGGGGAACCTTTTAAAAAACACGTAGGTCTCATCTGCAGTGAAGCTCTGAGTATGCAGGGTGGCAGCACCTCAGCTCCCTGTGCATAGCCATGCTGTCTTGCAGGAGTGCTAGCAAGTTATTAGTATTTTGCTAGACTTCCAAGCATCTCAGTGATGGGGGTCATGCAGACAGATAATTAGGCACATCTTTCCATCCTTATAGATTTTTATCACCTTTTCACTTACCAGTGGATTTGCTCCGTGTGACCTCCCAATGAAACAGCTTTAGACACTCATAAGAAAAATCTTCATTATCCACTACCATGAGCATAAGGCTCGTTAGTGAGAAGTCAATTCTGCTCCAACTCTCACGTGAATAGTCCCAGTGAGGGTGTGCCACCCTTCCCATCTCGCTCGGGATGTGCCCAGGAGCAGCATCCCCAGAGGCTGCCAGGAGCTGATGCAACTGGAAAGGTTTTGTGGTACCTCCCTTCAAAATAGCTTTTTTGTGACCCTTCTGCAAGGACCCAGAAGAGCTATGTAATATTAAACTCTATCAGTGTAACCATATCTGGCTCTAAATATTTGGTTACTGGTTTGTCCCTGATTCGTCTGTGCCAAGTCCATTACATTCTCTGATCAAAATACCAGTGTTTAACACACAATTCTTTCTTCTTAGAAGCACTTTGTAAAACAATAAAGAAAGAATCCTGAAAGCTTCTCTTTGACAGTTTTTATCCTGGTTTTACAGAGAAGGAGCTTCACATGATCAATGCCACAATGTGGGCACTGTGTAATGATGTATAAAGGTACAGTAACCGATTTGCCCAAAGTCACAAGAGGAGCCAATGCTGTGGCTGGTATGAGACACAGGGTTTCCTGGCTCTGGTTCCCGTAATCTGAACAAATGGCTCTTTCAAAATCAGACCGTGCCTGATTTTCATTACCAACTTCAATTTGTAAACTCTCCAAGAGTATATTTTACATGATGTGTATATTTTACATGAGTTTCTGTTGTACATGCTGTCCTTAATTATTAAGAACAGTTCCTAGACCTGTCTTACTTGTTCAAAAGGTTTATAAAAAAAATCAGGTTTCTAAAATGGCAATGGATCAGGACAAGAAAAAACTACTGCTACCTTTGTTCAAATCAAAAGTTAAGGAGACTTGGCTACTGAAAGAACAACAAAAGAAGGCAGCCGCAGATCTCTTCAAGGCAGCCTCACGTTAGTGTTGCACTAACCACATATAAAGAGTTGTGTACTTTTGAGAAAAGACTCATTTCCCCGGTCACATGCAGACCTTGAGAAAACTATAGCAGGTCCCCCCAGAGAAAAAAAAGTTGCTGAAAAGAAACGTAGCTCCATTTAAAATCTCTTGTTGAATAGGAAACTCCTATATTAAATTACTTGAGATATAACTGAGCCTGATGAGTTGACAGCTGTGTGCTGCTAGCCTCCGCTCCAAATTAGTGCGGTTATTGCAAGTAACAAACAGGAAAGTGAGAAATGTGTGTATATAAGAAACGGGAGGGTCTCCCATAAAACGAGAGGGGTTTGTATCCATGGAAAACAACAGGAAATTGATCCTCTCTACGTGAGGAAGGAGCAGGAAACTGAATCACCTTCTTTGGACTAGAACATTGCAAAGTTTCGGCTCTGCTAGGAAGGAGCGTGTCTGCAGAATCCTCAATATAAAAGCACAGCACCATCCTGTCCCTTCTTGTGGAAGTCTCATTGTTCACCTAATTTGACTGTTAGCCTCAGGGGATGCAGAGAAAATCTTAGAGCCTGCTATATAGATTTTAAATAGACTTCCATCTCAGCATGCAAGGAGAAGGAAAGCCTGAGCGCTTGCTGAAAAGAATTTAAAAATGGAAGGTTAACAAAGCAAGGTTTGCACAATACACTCTGCAAAACTCTTAAGCCTGAAGACAGCAAAATGATACATGTTTTTATCCGAAGTCCATACAGGATTGTTATGTGGTCTAATTGAAATCCAGATCTTTAATTTGGGCTTGAGGTTCTGTAGCTTTTTGCATCATGCTACAAGTGTATGAGGAATAAAACTGCCCTATAATTGGGCATTGAGGGATTCTTCCAGGACACAGCAGTCCTTGGGCGGCACAGAAAGACCGGTGTATATCATCCCTGCATATAGATCTGGGCTTTACGAACACCTCAAAATAGGCAGGGAGTGGACAGACCCTTGCTGAACTCGTGCTCCTGCTCTCAAAATGGCCCTGAGCTCTCCTGGTCTGCTCTGCAGCTTTATGGTGTGTTATGGGACTCTGCAGGTGGCAAGTATTTTTTAGTATAATTACCTTACATCTTTTTTCTTCCCCAAGGAAAGCTTATCTGTCTGCAAAAATTGTGTTTGGAGTTTAATGAAATAGTTCCCCATGCAGGTCTTTTGTCTCATCCCCAGACAAAATAACCCTGGTTAGACCTTGTATTGTAACTACCTATAAAACAGAATTATAAACATCGTTTAAGAGAAAGCCTAACAAATATGTACTACTTCTTTCCACACAAAGGTGTTTCAAGGGAATAGCAATCCCACAGATGTTGTTTACAGACCTTTTACCAAACCAGTTTTAACACGGTTTGTGCGAATTAGACCCGTGTCTTGGGAAAATGGAGTATCACTGAGATTTGAAGTTTATGGCTGCAAAATAACAGGTAGGTCTTGGGAAGGACTTTAAAACCAAGGGAACTTCTCGTGCCTGTACTGTGCGTTTTATTTTTATGAATGAAATGGATCTTCATTATTTCCACTGTGGTCTGAATGTAGAAAAGTTTAAAAAAAAAAACCACCAGCAAACAAACAAACAAACAAAAAAAAACCCAGAAGGAAAATAAAATCCAACAACCCCAAAATCCAGTGTTATTGGAATGTTGTTCTGGTATTATCTTTTAGATGTTCACTTTTAAGAAGTGAAAAAAAATAAGGTTTAATTACTTTTCTTGCAATTATTTTACAGCTTCATGCAAAATACCCGAGATACACAGATACTTTGCAAATTCCCAGTTTGTTTTTCCTTCCTAACCCTCCAGTCCCTTCTCTCTCATGCACGTTATTTGTAGGCAGTTCTCAGCAGGTATCCCAAAGAAGAAACATACATAACTAGATTTAAAAGCATTGGAAGGTACAAACACTTAGATATGTAGCCTATTCAAGCAACTAGACTTATATAGTCAGGTTCCCGCTAGTGATCAGTATTGGAATGTAACTCCTTTATATCACACAGTTAATAAGTGTCCAAAGTGCTTTCTGAAGTAACAGCAAAAGGCATTCATTATTGTCAAAATACTATCTTAAAAAAAAAAAAAAGCGAGGCGCAAGATGGAATTTTTTTTAGAAGCCCTGTTTTTCTGGTTTTAGGATTTCTATAACGCCTACAAAATGGAGGCGGTTTTATATGTAAAGTAAAAATACAAGTTATAAAGAAAATTGTAATTATTTAATATTTTTTACAAAGCTGATTTTTCTAAAAAATATCTAGTGCCATTTTATAGCACTTAATTCTTTGGCACTATTTTTTAATAGTTATAGGAATTTTTTTTTCCCCCTTAAGGTGTTTCTTTAGTCTTGAAAATGTTTCTTAGGACTGGTTTCCATACAGCAGGAAAATAAGATTACTGATTACTACGTTATAGCATTCCAGGTCGTTCTATGAAATCTTTTCAAATTAGATAAAGTTAATACTGCCAGAAGTGCTTTATATTCTATGTTGGAAATCTGAATCCTTTGTTAACAGCTTTTCCTAGTTCTATTTTATCTTTATCTGGGACCATAAGAAAAGCACCCATTTAGCTTCTGTGTCATTTGAAAAAGTCTGAAAGACCAGAGAAATACAAATGGAAAGTCTCAAGTACAGCAATGAATTATATTTTACAGAACGTATAAAATATTTCCATTTCCAATGTCAGCAAAATTAAGTAATCTGCAACCATGTTTTGGCTGATTTTGGAAGTTTTCCCTAGGGATATATTTACAGATTCAGGTGTGACCCTACACTCTTTACCTTAGCAAGAAGAATAGAAAATAAGAATAGAATAGTATTTTCTGACCCTTTTGGTTCTCATCAAGCCAGAAATACTTGTGATATTTTGGTACTTCCTGCCAAAACCAGGGTGTGCAAGTTTGAACAAATGAAAATTATATTAAAATCCAAACAGATTATTTTGGATACAAGAAAGAAATAAGTAATTACTTAGGATAGTTTAATTGACTGATGTGTCCTGTTTCTGTTTTGGTGCTTGTACAGATTAACTATTTAATGTATTTGGGTTTTTTTCTTTATAGATTATCCTTGCTCTGGGATGCTGGGTATGGTGTCTGGGCTCATTCCTGACTCTCAGATTACTGCATCTACTCAAGTTGATCGAAACTGGATCCCAGAAAATGCTCGCCTCATAACAAGCCGTTCAGGTTGGGCACTGCCACCAACTACTCATCCATATACCAATGAATGGCTTCAAATAGACCTTGGCGAAGAAAAAAAAGTGAGGGGCATAATTGTCCAAGGAGGCAAGCACCGAGAAAACAAAGTATTCATGAAAAAATTCAAAATTGGCTACAGCAACAATGGATCGGATTGGAAAATGATGATGGACTCCAGTAAGAAAAAGATAAAGGTAAGGAGGAAAGCTCTGCACTAAAAAAAAGTTTGCATTACATTTCTACACATCTATCTCTGCAAAGGCACACAGTTGGGATGAAGCCAAGCAGGATGACTCCTAGGGCAGCAACCCTGAAGGGATGCTGGGGGAACCACCCTGTGCCTGACGGCAGGAGCCGGCCTTAGGACACTCGCCTCTGCAGCAAAGGTTTTGTTTATTTAACAGCTAGTTCAGACTCAATTTCTGACAAGGGTGGTGTGGCTCTGTGGCCCATAGGTTCCTGTAAAATTCCATGCAATGGTAATTTGCAAAAAAACTGCCAAAAAAGTAGTTACCTCTGCAGTTTTTTCACTGACAGTGACAAATTTATTTGAGACACTGAATTACTTTGCTTCTTTTTTGTCTGAGCTGTAGAATGAGAATGGTGTTATTTAACTCAATGGGGTACCTGTTGGATTTCTGAACTGCCTGTAGACTGCTCTGAGAGCTTTGCAGGTTCTCTGTAACGGTCTGATACAAGTCCCATTGAAAGAAAGTGAAGGCGGTTTTGACACATTCCTCCATCCTAAGAGAAAATTACTGTCATACTATCGTAAGGGAAGCATCTTGGAGGTTGCTTGTTAAAAAAGGGCAACTGGTTTGTAGGTCCAAGCAGAACCTGCAAGACATTTACAGAGGAGGGACAAATGAATTGCTCAGTTAGATGCCAAGGAAAAAAAAAGTGAGTGTGGCCCAGAAAGGTTTCTGGGAATGTAGCTATTTTGTTTTGTCTGCGAACGTAGGCTTTTCAGGTGTCACGGTTTAAAGCTAGGCTGGCCATTAAACAGACAACAGATGCTTTTTGTTAACCCCCTCTCCCTCCTCAAAAGGGAGGAAAGAGAAAAGGGAAAGAGACTTACAGGTTGGAAAAGTTGAAACAGCTTTAATCTAACTACAATAATAATGTATTATAATAATACGAAGAATAATAATGAAATATATACAAAATCAATATCGAGCTCCCCCCTCCCCAATGATGAGTACATCACCTGGACACTGTGGTGCACGCCCCAGGAAAGTCCTGGACTGTACTCAGCAGCAGGCAGGAACTGGATTCAGGAATGCACAGATCGGGATCAAAGGCAGAAGAATCAGACAGGGTCCTGCCTCAAACACTTGAGCAAGGAGTTGGGCAGAGCTGGAGAGCAGTATCTTCTTGTATCACCAGGACACCCGCTGACAGCCCCATGCTGGGGCTCCTGGGCCACAGGTGTGGGTGGAAGCACCACGTGAGGCTGCTTAGGGCCATTAAAGCCATCAGTGCCCTCAGGCCCTGGCCACGAAAGGAGAGAGAGTGACCCTTGTGATCCCTCAGGTTTATACTGAGCATGATGTGTATGGGATGGAGTACTGCATTGGGTCAAACCAGGACATCAGGACATGACTGTTTAGCTTATTTACCCTAAATCCCTTTAATTAGGTCTTCTATCCCATTTTGTTGTTGTTGCTCACAAAGTGCATTTTTGTCTTGAGAGGCATAACTCTTTTTTAAGTCCTCCTACCCTATTCCTTGCAGAAAACAGTGGGCATGCAGTCCTGTTCAGGACCTGGTGCTGTAGTACTGGGGTGATCAGGGAATCTTATTCCAAAAATGTGCCCTCAAAAGGCAAGTTGGTGTGGTGCTTGGCAGATGGGAATCCTGAGAGTTGCTCCATATCTCAGCTGTGTTCGTCTGAAAATTAGATGTAAAAGCTGTTTTGCTGTAGACTCATCCGTTGGACAAACCTGTGTTTCCTTAAAGGAAAAGCTGAGTGGGCTCATGGATGTAGCTTTTCTAGGCACATTTGGTAAATATTGGACTTCATTCTCTCCTGTTTTAATCTCACTGAATATGTCTGCATATTCTCACTTCTCATCACTTTTCATCATTTGTTTTGGGGATTAAAACTAAATGAATTCAGCCTTTGCAGTCAGCTCCTTTCTCTTGTTACCATGAGTTTTGACTTCATCATAAAGTGTGAAGAGAGTGTAAATCAACAATGGAATCTAACCATTTTCTTTCTAAAATAGATGTTGTTTTGACATGTACTTCTACACTGTGGCTCAATGAGGGAAAAAAATAATGCCATATGCTTTCAAAGCAGTGCGCCGTCTGCTGCATGGCTTTCTGTTTTCTAATACAAGCACTTGCCGTCATTGTCAGAAGTTAGCAGTTTGACAAGAAAACTAGTGTGCTAACTAACGCACTGAGCCCGTCTTCAGCTTTCATCACTACCAGAAATTAACTTCCAAGGTTAATGGAATGGAGAGGGCTGGAATTCAAATATCTTGTGGCATAATTATAATCCTTCCCAAAAATTCAATACATTTAATAAACTTTCCTCTGAAGCACAAGTTTTCTTGTGCACAAGAGAATCAGATAAATCCGATGATTTGAGAGTCTGAGAGATTTAAAACATTAATACGGCAATCTGGTATTTTTAAATGTAAGTGGAGCTGGATAGGACAGCATGAGTCACAGCAGGAATGTGGATTAGAAACAGCCCTGTTATATGAAATGAAACACATCGTTTCACTTGGTTAAAGTCTTGACTTTCAATAAACAAACAACCGCATTTTAGGAAAAGAAAGAGCAATGACAAGCTAAATATAACAGAATGTGTCCAAAGGATAAAACATCACCTTGCTTCTCAACATGATCCTGCCATCCATGCTCTTTTCACTAAGACTACCATAACTCTTTCCTCTGTGGCTGACCCAATTTCTGCTGTTTTTGAATGTGCAGAAAGTTTCCCCCACTAGCCTCGCTCAAGCACTCAAAGGAGTGAACATCGCTCAAATCCTCAACCAACCACACAGAACCCCATTTTCATTTCAAGATACAATTTGTATTTCTTCTCCATAGTCTTAATGAAGCTTGCTCCGTAAAGTCATCTTTCTCTTTCATACTTCTTTCCTCCTTCCACTTACCTACTGATGACTTTTTTGGGGTCTTTTACACCTTCTGTCATCATTTTGGTACAAGAAACTTCTGGCTATCCTGCCACTTGGAACAACCCTTTAAAATTTTTCTGCCATGTTTATTTTGATTTTAAAAGATATTAGGAAGAATTTTTTCCTCTCACCAGTTTAGCTTCTCTTTTGTTTAGCTATTTTTTGTTATAACTTACCTTTTTAACAAAGTAAAGCAATTTGTGACATAGCCTGTATAAAGACACTCACAAAGTGAAGTTTTACTGTATGTTCCTCTGTCCTCCCCCACAAAGAATACCAGTACGTGTTTTAAATGAACAGTCAAAATTGAATCACAGGCAGCTCTGCACTACAAAGGACAATGATTCAATATAATTATGATTCAATATAATTCCAGATGCCTATTGAATTCTAATGTCTATGTGTCAGTACTGCAGTACTGATGTCTTTTATAAAACAGTTTTCATTATTATATGTTGCTATTAAGACTACTATTAAAAAGGAAGCAAGGATTCCTCAGATACATGTGTCTGTCTACTTTTTACACATAAAATGGCATTCATTCTTTCTTATATGGTAGGTAGCTTTTCTGATCATTTCCACTATATTGCTATTCAAATATAATAATATGTAATTGCATGTTAATTAGATCTGACAGGCTATCTACATGTGAATTCTTGACAACTGTCTTCCAGGCACTGGCTGAACACCAGGTCAACGAGTGCCCCTAGGGTGTACAATCTCCCCTAGGAAATAGGAGCAGAAGCATTAATGTTGAAACTATTTTTTTTAATTTAGTTGGTCATAATCTCCCATCATTATTGTCTTTTGTGACTAGCACTCTAACCAATGGCCAGAAGGGGTTGTGGACCATTGGTTCATAATACAGAGGTGTACAGTAAAAACAAGCCAGACTTTTAGGACTCCACTGAAAATACAGGCAACACTCAGTTTTACCTATACTGGTTTTGTGCCTTGGGAAATACAGCCAGTGTTTCCCATGGCCTCTGCTTCATCTGTACCCAGATCAATAGGAGGCGTTCGTTGCAGGTTGGGTTTTGTTCTCATCTGAAATGAAAGACATCTGGTGGCTTCTTCCTGAAGAAGGCTTCAGGCTTTGCAGCTATGAGTTGGAGGTATCTTATAAGTAGAGCTTCTAATCCCAAATTTGAACTACAGTTCAAAGAAGATGGTTTCTAATGTTTTGCCATTTGACTAATTCATAGAAAAGAAAAGTTGAAAATAGTTTACTTTTACTTCATTGTGATATACATTTTCATATTTTGTACTTTAGAGTGTTCTCTACATGATATTCCGAAGTCATTGTTTACCATAAAATAAGGTTAAAATAAGTCCTTGTGTCTGTCTTGGGTATAAACTCTTCATGGCAAGGACTGCTTTTTTGTACAGTTAGTTCATTCTAAGGACCAATCATCTCCATGGAGGCACCCGAGCTGTTGTTATTAAGTACAAACTAGAACTTGTTCTATATGCAAAAGATCACTGACAAGTGTAGCTGAAGGTATCAAACAAATGCCATTAAGAGCTGCATTATGGCGGAAGAACACAGAGTGCAACTCAAGAGCAGAGATTTTTGACTGAAATGTACACTTGCTGACCTGCCTTGCCCATTAGATTATGTTGCAGTTTTGTCAGGAAGCAGCTTTCTTCTTTCTTTTTTCTTTCTTTTTATTCTTATTCAATAGCAGGCTCACTGGAGGAACTCTTGCAGCTACTGTTCCTGGAGTTTAATTTATGCCTTTTGAAATAACTACAACTTGTGAAACTCTGTCACTGGGGGAAATCAGATTGAAATTTTCTCTTGAATAGTTGGATTATTATTGTAACCACTTAAAAGGTGACAGGATCTTCACCTCAGCCATTTTTTTTTCCCTGAGAAGTGTTGAAAATGTCACCCAGTTAAACCCCAGATCAGAGTGTCATTTAAAAACATGTCTCATTAAACACTCAGCTCTTGTTATGACCCAGATGGATTGGTTGCTACTGAGTTTATGAAAAATGAAATGCATTACTTTTCTGAGAAGCTTTAACTATGTATTTTCCATTCTCATTTAGGGCAGGAATGCCTGACACTTACTAAGTGGTTAGAATCTGGACTACTGCTCCCCTAATTCAAAGACTAGAGAATGAAGGGAAAAAGATGAGGGTTGAAAATAGCTTTTTTTTTTTTAACAAGTCGCATTTGTCATGCTTTGCAGACTTTTGAAGGCAACACCAACTATGACACACCTGAACTGCGGACTTTTGAACCTGTATCGACGAGATTCATCCGCGTCTACCCTGAGAGAGCCACACATGGAGGACTGGGGCTGCGAATGGAGCTGCTGGGCTGTGAACTCGAAGGTAATTGCTCTGCTAGAGATGAATGCACTTTATTATTTTCATAAATACATTCTCCACTTGGACTACTGCTGAACACTGCTGTGTCTGTACAGGCAGCATGTCAGACTCGCGCTTCCGTGACTGCCATTAATGCTGTTTCTTGGCCTAATCAGTTCCTTCTCTGCAGACATTTGAATATGCCCAAGGCACAAATATTATTCTTTCTCCCATTCCTTTGTTGAATCACAGTGATATTCTCCACATGGTTTTCCGTTCCCTTAAGCAGCCTTGCGATTATACTTTCGAGAAGCATAGAGCTATTAGGAGAGAAAAAAGACAGGAACTTATATTTTATGTTACCATGATACAACCCTGGAAGAGAATGCAGAGGGAGCTTTGCACTAAATATAGCAATTATGTCCCTTGCTCCTTCAAAGGACGTGGAGGTCACACCAGACACTGTGGTGGGCAATGATTACTTGGCTGGGCAGGCTCTGTGCTGTTCCTTTTTGCGGGGGGCAGAGGGGGCCTCTTTGTTCCTTACCAAGCTTTAATTTTGCAAGAGTATGTAGAGATGAAAGATCAAGAAAAGGAAAGTTTAGACATTTATCCTTGGACTGTGACATGAAGTCAAGCTTTGATTCTTGTTATATAAACAATAATTATTTAACTTCATAGATAACTACAGATAACAGTACGTGAATTTCATGATTTTATCTGATGGGTGATGGTATAGTGGCATGGCTTATAAACCACACACCTTAACAGTACACAGAATAACAAACCATGGTATTCAGGGTTTCATAAGATACCTTGTATAGAAGTAGCTGAACAGGCTTCAAGATGAACGGAACCGACTGCTCTGACTCCATTTCTTTCTCACCATTTCTCCCCCAAGGCGGAAGAGTGGGAGGCATTAGCTGTGGGAACTGATGAGCTCTGTGTTGTTTTCTAGTGAAGGCCAGATTGAATAAGTGTGCTTTTTACTTGGCCCGGAAAGTGGGGAGGTTGGAAATACTTCTTAGTTCCTGCAGGAAGTCCTCCTTTCCTGTGGGAATACTTGGTTCCTGCAGACTATTGTGCTACTTGCTCAGAAAAAAGAAAATGCAGCACCTGCCTTATGTAAACTCACAACCTGTGGGCCAAGTCCTTCAGCCACAGGGCTCCTGTAGCCACCTAGGACCACCTTAAATGAGCTGAGCACCACATTGCTCAGTGAGATGGAGGAGCCGAAAAAGGAGACTGACCAGGCAAAACGCCTTTGCTTTTAGGCAAACTGCAGCAGCAAGTATATTTTTTCCCTGGGACACATCTAGTTGCGTTTGTCTTCCCGCTATGGGTGTTCAACTGTAGGTCACCCATGGACAGGTGAGGTCAATTCCCATTTACCTGTGGGAGAAGCATAATAAGAAAACTTTGTTGTGTACCTGTATCTTAAGGAGAGAGTTGAATGAAGAGAAGTCACTTGAGATTTACTGAGCAGGAAAGGAGCTGAGATGAGAAAAGAAGCATGGAGGTAGGCACAGACAGCAGTAGAAATCAGCTCTCCAGCAATAATGAGCAAGGGGAAGCTTCATGTGCTCAAAGCATCCCAGGGGGCTTATATGAAATGATGGCAGTCATCTAGGCAAGCTTGAGGCTATACAGGGGCACGAAGATCAAGACAAGAAACTTAACTCAATATAGAAAGCTAGAGTAAGTTCCCAAAGGTGTTTTTTTAAGAGATATGGGGAATAGAGCCTCTGCATAATTCATAATAGGTACAGAACTGTTTCTTTAACTAGAGCTAGATTGTACCTGTAAAGCACAGGTCAGGATCCTAAAGAGCCATATTTCATCCCAGAATATAGCTACTTCAGAAACTACCATCCCTCATGACATTTTCAGGCCAAGGTGTCAGTGCATAAGATCGTATGTGGCCAGCAGGCTCTGGGAGCAGTAGAAGAGCAAAGAAGAATCCAAGAAAGGAATGCATTATCGCTTAGCTTATAATGAGAGTAAAACATTGTTAATGAAAATAACAGTAGGTGAGAACAGACAAAAGCCTGGATCGCATTCCCTGAGTGGTTATCTTAAGCCAGGGAGCTATACTTGCAGCATAAAACATAAACCTAACCATAACACCAAGTATCTGTATTCTGATTTTCCAGATGTGGTATGTTTTGCAGATACTGGGGTATAGATATATTTTCTGGTACCTTGCACAAATCTCAAGCTTTTAATCATAATAACAAAGCTCAGACTTTTGCTGATTATGCAGCAGCTACCGGAAAGTCATCACCAACGAGAGGCAGGCAGGTGGCCGGGAGGGATGACTAATATCACTGATATCTTATTTATAACTTCAACAAAAACAAGATCTAGATCTCCTCATTGAGCATGAAGTGATTCTGCATCACACTGCCTTCCTGCCGTTGTTACCAGGACTCTGCTCAGACGTTTCCTCTCTTATGTGTGCTCTGCAAAGATGTTTCTCCAGCAATGTGGTGGGTGCTGGAGAACTGACACCTTGAGCGTGCACCTCTCCTGCTCTTCTGAACAGGTCCACTCACAGGCACTTTGGCCTGCAATAAAATGATGGGGTTTTTCTGCCCTTCCCCAAGCCTCCTGTTCTGCCTTACCAGACTTTCACTCTTTGTTGGTAGAAACAGCAAACACTCATCAGCCCCCGAATAGACAGTCCGGGGCTTTGCTGCCCGACTCCATTCAGCCTTTGAGCTAAGATACAGCAGAGCGCCTTGGTGCAAGAAGGCAGAACAAGTATGTCCCATTGCAAAGAAAAACTAACTAAGCTGCAAGGTACAGTTACTCCTTTCCTCAGATCCAACACATGAAGACAGCATATGGAGCTAATCAAAATGTTACTGCCAATTGCATGCTGATTCTCCAGCGCGTGTTTTAACCGAACAACTGGATTTTGTTTCAGCTCCTACCGTTGTCCCTACTGTTTCCGAAGGCAAACCCGTGGATGAGTGTGATGATGACCAGGCAAACTGTCACAGTGGCACAGGTGATGACTACCAACTGACAGGTGCAGAAACCATCCTCATTCCATTGCAGCTTCATTGTAGCTCATATCCATCAGCAGTTACCAGCTAAATGTTTGCACTGATTTAATCACTCAACATAAATGGACATTGGTATGCAGTTCGTATTGTCAGTGCTGTCAAAACATAGGCATCTGCCTTTTACATATGACAATACATTTGATTGTTTTCTCAGCTATGTAATTTTTGAAGCAAATAATAGTGACTAGCTGGAAGAGGGGGCGATTTTTTTGAGCAGGAATTGTGTCTAATCAAATGTCCTAATCAGACCTTCTCTTATTAAGAAAAAAGCCAGACAAAACTTTCGAGCTTTATTGTCCGAGATTGAAGAATTCAAAATGAAATATTGTTTAGGTTCAAGATACGTATATGCTTCCATACCTAAAATTTAGTATAGGACTCAAATCTTAGCCTCAAACCTTTTCCAGACGGAAACAAAGCAGATTTGTTTCATCAAAGCATACTCACACATTTACTGCCAGAAATATTTCCATGTGCTTCCCCACCAACAGTTCTCCAAGCTGCCATCACTAGCAGAAAAATAGGACAGAGAAACATCACATAGTCTGCACCTGGAATCGAGGAAGCTTACTAGTTTTCATATTCTCCCACTTTTGCACAGACCCGCTGTCCTTCTGAGAGAGTTGACACTACACCACTATGTTTTTGATCTCTTCTTGGAGGTCACTTGCTCCACAAAGCTCTGGGTGTGTTTGATGAGCTCTTCCTGTAGCAGATCTATACATCTACAGTAATTGAGCTTACTTTTGGACACAAGTTATTTCATCACTGCTCCCTGGCATGCCTATCTAATAAATGTTTATTGCTTCTTTCATCCATGATATAAAATAGCATTAAAATCTGGCAATAGCTGTCCAAGAGGACGTTGGGAAACCTTAGGTAAGAGATTGACTTTTTGGAAGCAGCCGATTAGAACATCCAAAAGCAGATACAAATGAAAGTGCAGTTACAGCATCAAACCCTTTCCGAGCTTTGCCAATGTCTCCTGTAAATGCATGTTGCAAATCATAAATTGAAAAACAATTCTTGAGTGGAAAAGACACTGCACGGTCACTGTCGCTGCTTTTCAAATCAATGCCCCAGATGAATCTTACTCTTTTTGAAAACAGCCATGCAGGGAGTCTGATAAAATGATCTGTATTGTCCTAAAGTAGCTCAGAAAGCTTTCAATGTTGCTAAACATTGTAATTTATTTTTATTTTCCTGAAAGGAAAGAGCCAGGTCAGGCAACACTAGGGCTTCCTGCAAAGCCCCACACTGAGGGCTGGCTTGAAAAGCCTGATAGGTAGAGACGTATTTCATATAGATGGAGGCCATGTGAGGGGAAGGAGACAGATCTATGCAAGCACCTCCCGTGCTCACTCATAGTCTCTGCACTTCGGAGAGCTCAGGACTGCATCCCACATGTCCCTTAGGAAAAGCTTATTGAGCAGAAGAAACTCCCTGTGGCAATTTTTGCAGGTTGTGCTTAGGGAGCAGTTTATAACGTCTAAGACAAGGGAGCAGCCACCAACCTTCCTGAGCACCAGCTCTTTTGGGAAACTGAAGCTATTTCAGTACTAAAATTGAAAATTACTACATTGTCCTTCTACAAAAGTGCAAACGCTTGAGTACAATTTATTACTATACCACCTAGAAAGCCTGAGCAGTAAATGCACAGAAGTGATTTTACCAACAATTTCATTGGAAACATTCTTTTCTTCCTCCAAAATGCATAGAAGGAAATCACGTAAATCTCATGGCCCGTTAAGGATAGCAGGGCAGTGCACAGGGGATTTCATCAGTGCCTTACCCTCTTTTATCCACTACCAGTGCAAGTGCAGCACCCGCATTCTCATGGGTACGACAGAGTCACTTCCCTGATAGCACTTGCACATATGTAAGCATCACAATGAAGCCTCCCTTGCAATTAACTCTAATTATGCTGTAGGCCAGATTCCTTCCTGCTCTACTTGGACCCCATACAGAGCTACTCTATTTGCGTGGCTTATAGCATTTCCCATCAGATCATTCTCACAAACATAAAGCTGATGTAGCTTGGGCATTCATTCTCATTGGAAGTCATCATAGTCATCCTTTCTATAATGCTTAAAGCATTTGCTTGCTGGAGAAAAGAAAAGCCATTGACTGGTAATCAGCACCCCACTGCGCATTTATAATTGTGCTAATTTACTTTTTGTTTCCTTTATCAATATGAGGCTTGCTTTAAAAAGTCAAGTATTTTAAAAATACCAATTAGTGAGCTTAGGGAGAGGGCTATGACCCCACTCACCTCTTGTTCATCTGCTTGAAGAAGAAGACAAAGGGGAAGTCCTTAATTACTCCTGCTCTTTGAGACAGAAGTGAAACCTGCCTTAGACTATAGCCTGAAGTCGAGCAATTCCCATGCACCTTTCTTGTGAACTGGTCTCACAACTCAGCTATGAAACAATGCACAGGGATCACCCAGCACGGCAGGGGCTGGAGGACTTCATGTCCCTCATAGGAGAAACATGTCATGGGTGAATGCACAAACTCATGACTGTTAGGAGGTGCTACAGAGATCAGTCACTGACTTCTCATGTGATTTGGAGCAAATCAGTGTCTATAAAACAATGAAGGCCACAGGGACATGATGAGGATTGATTGGTTGGTGTTTGCAAGGACTCCAAAGGTATACCGCTTTATTTAATGATGAGTTCTTGTTTTCTTTTTTGATAAAGGAAACCAGATCTTTAATGTCATATTTTCATGCTTAATCTCACATACTCAGTTACCTACATGTCTAATAAAGATGGTAATATTTCAGATTTATATATAGGATATTCCTAATGACTGCTGTGTCCTTTTCTGTGTCCCATGTATCATGATATGCGTAATTTCTTTTCCAGGTGGAACTACAGTGCTGAATACAGAAAAGCCCACAGTAATAGACAATACATTACAACCAGGTAAAAAAAAAAAGATTTTTTTCTTATTAAAACCATAATAAATTCCATACCCAATTTCATGCCAAAGACAAAATAATGAATTGCAGCACTTCCTGACTTCCCATTCCCTAAAAGTCTCTGAAGTAAAGAAGCATCTGGTCTCTGAGCTCTGTACAGTAAATATTTTATTCCTTTCATCCACATGTAGACACAGCAGAGAACAAGATTTCCTTCTGCATCAGCAAATGCCAAATGCTGACAAAATTAAACTAACTTAATCACACAGTGCACTCTGCTTAAATGCGGCATGTCAGTGACACAAAGTGTGTTTGCAAACTCCGGGGAAACAAAAGCAGAGCCACACAGGCCCACTCACTATTTATATCCATGGTTTTACAAGACTAAGACAAGTAAAGTTTGCCAGTTTTCTCCACCAGGGAGCTGGCAGTTTTACAATATTGTTTTCTAGCAAGTTTTCTCAAAATGGGGTTACATAAACTGCTACCATGAACTTGAAAAGGGAAAAACAAGTTGTCACTGGCCGCAGGTCCTTTTTACTTAATACAATAACTAGCAGCTTTTTAAATCCTTAGTTTGCTGCTTCCGCAGCTTTCATACCATTTTTTTAATATCCTGTACAATTTACTGGGAGTGAGGGAGAGGACAGATTTGGGCAGAAAACCCAAACTCCAAAAACTATGAGCACTAGTTTAAAATCCTTTGCATTAATAATCGTGGAGCAGTAAAGAGGTCAGTTTTCAGTTACTCCCATTTCCTCCATTAAAGTACAGTCAGGCACAGTCTTGCAAGTGATTTATTAACAGGGTGGGTAACTGTTTATCATTGTTTCCTCAACCATGTGACACAATCTGCTCTTGCTTCAAGGAAAAGAAAGGGAATAATAATGCAAAAGTTTCCTAAAGGACACTGATGGTGTCGACCTGATTAAGAGATAGAACTGACTTATCTCAGATGTTGTTCCCACTCTCAGCCTCTGTGTTCTGATATTGCAGAGGCGAATGCTTTTACTCCCCTCAAAATTTGTCCCCAGGGTCTTTCGGTTGACTTAGCATACACTATTTCTAGCTCTGCTCTGCTTTATGAGCAGAGGGAGATTGTGGAATACTATTGCAATGAGAAACACGACGGCAGGCTGGCCTGCCTTCACGGGACACATCCCCACACTGCTCTTCCACAGCCAACGTTGCCGAAGGGCTGGAGTGCTGCTGGTGATCCCGCACTTCGGAAAGAGGTGGGGGATGCGAAGGAAGAAAGGATGCTGTGCAGTGGTTTTAGCGTAAAACATTTTATTTTTTATGTCTGAAATGCTCTTGTAGCTTTCTATTTTGCTGAAATGAAGGATTTTTTACAGTTTTTTAACTATCTTCTTGCATTTAAACAAATTGCAAGTTCATAAAGTGCCTCTGTGCAGTTTCCCTCCCTCCCCCCCAGTGCCAGTTGCATTTGCAGGTTGTGTTTAATCCCTTTGGCTTGGGCGGGTCTCTCCAGTAACAGATTGACTGTTTCTGCCAGAGATTAAGATATCCTCATTTTCTCTCCTTACTTCCCTCCTGCACCACCTCTTACTATGTGATGAGCTAAGTTTTTTCCTCTACTAAAGGAGTTTCTGAGGTTCCCTTCAGAGCATGCCAGTGTTACTTCCCTGCATTGTGCTGGTAGGAACTGTTTCCTTCCGGGGAATAAGGGACGAGTTCACATCCCAAACTCCAGGCTCCCATATGGCAGCACATTACAAAGATCATAGATAGAGATCAGTCAGATGCTAATAAATAAGAATAAGGTTTCCAGAATCTACTGTTTAAGACATAAAGGTTTCCAGCTGCTTCATAATCCCTCACTGAAAACCAGCCAGAAAACTCCAAAAAAAAGGGGGCAGACAGAAATTCCACTCAACATGGGGAAACCCCTCCTGGCATGAAGGTGGTGTAAGCATTTCCTTCTGCTGAAGGGGCATGGTTGGACCTGGCTGGCATGATGAAGTGCATGAGAGCAAGGGGCCATGCAGCAGGGAGCGAGAGTCTGCTCTACGGCAGCCACAAATAACATAGTTTAAACTGGCCTTGAAGTTACTGAGCTGCTCAGGGCCCCCTGGCCCTCAGCTGGCTGAGGATCAGTGCACTCCAGCTCTTTCAGCTATTCTCAAGCTGAACAAGGTATGAATTTAACACACTAAGGACTGAGCCTTCAGCTTCGGCCTTAATTCCCTCTAAGAGCTGGTTTACCTTAAGATGCTAATACACCTTGAGGTAAATGGTGAACTCCAAGCCAAAGAGCTATTCCAGATCAGTTGCAGGATGCAGGCTCCAGCGCGTAACCCTGCACGAGCTACGCTGCCAGTGCTCGTCACAACAGCTCGTGCCATGGTGATTTGGGACAGAGATTTACCAGCCCTCTCAGTCACAGCACCTGCCGTGGCACAGGTACTTCTGCAATAGGTGCTAACGCCATGTGTTACTGTCCTCCTGCCTGCATTCAAGCCTGCAAACAACCCTAATCTTGTTATTCCAGACTAACATGCTTGTGTGTGTCAAAGCCTGAGATTATTCTATTCCAACCAGCTTTCATACGCTATGGAAACAGTTAAAGCAAATAGCTGAAAAGTCTCCATGTATAAACAAGCTTTCCATCAAGGAGACTTCTACAGTTCATTTCAAGGGGACTGAATTGTAAGAAAACAAAAAAGAATCATGATTTCAAACTGCTAAAAATGTTTAAAGGTTTGGATTTTTTTTTAAAAAAAGTATCTCCTTTCCCCCTCCAACATAAAAAGATGCCTTAAACAGATCTGTCTGTCAAGGTAAATTCCTTTCAGGCCTCAGTACTAAGACTCACCAACATCTAGTCTTTTTGAACATAGCTTTTTCAATTCCAAAGGACTATTTGAAATCTTTGACTCTTTAGCTATTTACATACAAAGCAAGCTGTTAATTTACATTATGTGCTCGCAGAGTGTAAGCTCAGTCTTTTGTAAAGTAGAGTGTTCAAGAAGTGAGGTGTCTTGGTTTTCACACACGTAATAGCTATTTCAGAAAAATGTAACTAAGAAGTCCTGAGGTTAAAATCTATGCTAACAAATCATTTAAAGGTAGAATAGGTCTGATTCTCATTTACGGTGGGACAACATTGCATCAATAAAGGGGTATTAAAGCAGTTAAATTATCATTTACTGTCATTTAAGGTAATTCTGTGCTGCCAGCATAAATGGTATAAAAAGGTGAAATGCCAATACAAATCAGACCCAATATACTCCTTTGAAGTGGTCCAAATTATGTTTGTAATTTCCCATTTTAATGTTGATTTACCCTTTGGCAAGAGCATCCTATAGAGAATTTTCATAGCATCTTTAATGCCATCATGCTCCTTCTTGCCTCTTGGAGGAGTTATAAAAATATGTCAAAGTCTGTGGGCCATGAAAGATTAATGAACTTGCAAGAAACTCACTCAACTAGATTTTCGAATTACTTTCTTGTTCTTGTGCAGTAATGGTTCCAGCTGCGAGCAAGATGTGGTCAAGAAGTACAGCTGTTGGTTATTCTTTGAGAGGATAAACCTGTTTTAATTCAGTGTCACGTACCCTACACTTTGAAAAAGGCATATGGGATTTTGTCACACCTCTCTCAGATTCTCATCTGAACTGCTGCTATTTGGTTACATGATAGCTGGTTTTCTTCATCCCCTCGATACACACAAACCTGGAGATCAATCACCTATTGACGGGAGACCTATGCTAGCAGGGGAATGGGCCAGCGCTGCAGAGGGAGCCCACCAAATGCTGCTTGTCCCTACTTTCCTTCCTTCCACCAGAGCTGCCAAGCTATATAGTTCAAGGACAAAGAAGCGGAGGGATTGCCTGTAGCTTAGTGTGAGCTGCTGTATCAGCTCCCTGGGACCTTTAATAGAAGTGCTGAACTATTCTGTCTTTTGCGAGGGCAGATCCATTGTCCATACAACTAATGAACCTATCCTGATGCTACAAGTGTCTATTATTAATTGGCTAGCAGGTCTATTTTTTTTCTTTTTATGGGTCCCTGGGAGAAGCATTGGAAGAGACATAAGAATAGACAATAAGAGCTTGCACATTTAAGGAGCCCATAAAATAAGAGCACTCTGAAATGCCTTGTCTTTGACCTTCAATCCCATTGCTGTGATTGTCTAAGGAATATATTAACACGATTGCTTTTAAGAAAACAATAGGAACCTAGCAAGAAATAGCTAATTGAGAGCAAGTTACTTGTCAAATTCTACTCAGTTTCAGGGGATTCTCATTAACTTCTGCATGGAAAAGAAGTTCATTTTTATGCTACACCATGCTGTCTGTGAGTCCAAAGCCAAGGAACACAGGCATCACCAAAGCATATCAGACTTAGGCTCTTTGCCAATTTCCTGGACTATGTATTTCAAATGAAAGTGTAAGAAATTCTTTATTAGATGGTGCTGTGAAATTTAGCTCTGCTTTGAAATTCTCCTTCTAATCCCAGTGTTCAGAGCTGGCTTCAGACCATGAAGCAAAAGGCTTTTGTCACTCCCTGCACTTTAGAATTAACAATTAAATTCTGGATATTTTCCTTATCCATTTCAGTGTCCAGTTCTTTTTGAATTGTGTTCAGCCTTAGCAGCATTAGAGGGAAGCAAGTATCGCTCACATCATACGAGAATTTTTTTCCTTTGATCCGCATTGAACTTCACTGGATATCTCACAGTTCTGAGGCTATGAAATGGAGAAAACAGAATATTGTAATCTTCCTTCTCTGGATTCTTCACCCATTTACATACTTCTGCTGTGTCTTCTGCTATTTATTTTTATTCAGAGTTGAACAATACCAGTCCTTTCAATCTCTTTGTGCTATGTGCTCATTTATGCTGTGTGATATCTTCAGATTGATGTGATCTATCTACCACTGTTCTCCTTTCTTGTGGTTTGAATACCACACAGCCTATCCCTAGCTTTGCATGATATAATCCTTTGGGATTAATAAGATTAATTTTGTTTTACATTTTCTAAGACCTTTTCTAAAGTTCTGTTTCATGGCTCTGATGTCACAGCCATGCAATATAGCTCTCCCTAGGCCTCCTTGACAATGAAATGCTATTTTTCACCACTTAAGACCCTTTAATTCATTTCAGCGTCACTCTGTTTCTTTAAAAACTCCCCTTGATTTTCAGACGTCCCCTTTTGGGCAAGATGTCTTTGATCATGTCCCCATTGTCTAGGAAAAAAAACCCCATACACTGAGGAAAGAAACATAATGGATTGCCTTTCTGCACTCATATGTGCACAGGCTGAGTTCTGCTTCTTCGACGTTTTGAGCCCAAGGAGAGATTATTCACCATGATCTGCCCCTTTCTTAGAAAGGGCTAGGGTCCTCCAGGAAACATGTTTTCTCCACATTGAATTCCTGTGCCATACATTATCTGTTTAATTCATTTGTTCCCAGCTAGGATGCTGTATTCGTGACAATGTGGAGGAGACCCCTCTGGAGGCCAGCAGGAGTGAGGGGGGAGGCAAGTGGGATGGGGTAGATGAAAGGCATCAGCGAAGAATGAGGGCTCAGTGCAGAGAGATGCCACAGCACAGCTGAGGTACTGACAGGCAGAGGAGAGGGGCAAGGAGCTGCCGTACACTCAAACCTCTCTGCTGACAGAAAGACATTTTCTAGGGGCCAGAGGGGAGAGGGCACAACGACTGCAATGCAGGAATCCAATGAGTTGAGTTAGGGCTGTGTCTGGGAGCAAGGACCCACCAAACAAGGACACAGCAGGCAAGGAGAGAATGATAGATGAACCCCTTTTATATCCATTCTGTCTCAATCTGCTCACCTGAGGTTTTCTCTGTGTTAATAAAATTCTACTTTACTTTCCCTTAAAATCTAGGTTGTGAGTTCAAAAGCCTTTCCAGTCTTCCCTGGCAGCTCACTATGTGGAGGAGGTCTTTGCCTCTTCAGACTGGAAGAGTTCCACCTCAAAGGTCTGGCTAGCCACAGGTCCCAACACACTTCCCGTATTTCTCCATATTTTCCCACAATAAACAAAATGCATTCTACGGGTTGCATTATCTTTCCTGGCTTTTATTTAAGTACTGGGCAAGAAAGCAAAAGAACACAATTCTTTCCCCAGAGCCGATATTGATGGGAGCACAGAGTCCTTTGTTCTTAGTTCATACTTGCACAAAGCATCTCATTAAAGTAAATCTAAGTTATTCCTTTAATAAGGCGTGAGTCACGCCTGAAAAAAGTCTTCAGGATTTGGTCACATTGCTGTGGGAAGCGTATTGCTCTACTGGGAGTTGTCATTGCTCAAGGTGAGGTAAATGTTCATACCAATGGGGTAGGAACCAAAAGCCAATAATATTTCAAACTGCTTCTGAAAATAAGAAATACAAGGGGTTTATATGCTATCTTTGTATAATCTTTCCATTCAAATTCCAAGTTCTATTGAAGAAAATAAGCTACTATGTATTAAACCTTTGGGCAGAATTGAGAAGCTGAAAACAAGATATGATCTCATCCTGACCATAATAGTAGACTTCCCTTGTTTTACGTGGGGCTTGTTTTGGAGCTTATTTTGAGTTCATTTGGCAATCAGCCACATTTGTCCCGTTGCCATCTCAGTTTGTCCATTTCAATGCTGCCATCTTGTGGGCCTGCTTAGCTGTCTGGAAGATGCTGAAATGAGTTCCTTACTGAAGCCGGGCACTATGCATTTCACCAGAAATCCTTTCCTGCCAAGGACATTGCATTAGTCTTTCTTCCCTTTCTTATTTTTGTCCAAATCTTGTTGTGAGTTGTTGCGAAATGTTGCACAGTTATGGTACAAATAGATATTAACCACCAGCAAATACATCTGACAAGTAAGCCAGAGCTTTCCTTTTGAGTCATATATGTTACAGTACACTTATCAGCTAATGTGGGCAAATCAGAAGAATTAATCTAACCACAAAAAATCCCAAAATATGGGTCATAAAGAGACAAGAAACAACCACATCATTTACTAGAAATAGTCATTCTTCACCTGTTTCCCAGCAGGGCTGGTCTTGCTATGGCTTCTCAGAGTTTCAAGTAGGAATGGCTCTGTTAATGGTCAAATGCATGCATTTGATTTTGAAGTACAAAATCTGAATTATGCAGTTAATAATCACATTTTGTCCCTTGGTTTCTCTCTTTCCTTGCAGAGCTGCCGCTATATAATTTCAACTGTGCCTTTGGCTGGGGATCCCAAAAGACTTTGTGCCACTGGGAGCACGACAACCAGGTGGATTTAAAGTGGGCAATCCTGACCAGCAAAACTGGGCCTATTCAAGACCACACAGGTAATCATGAGTTCATGATTTAGCCATTTTACATGGGAAGAGGTTGTTCTGTTTAATACCAACGTGCCTTCCAAAACCAGAGGAGAGTGATTTATACCTAAAATATGTAGTCACAAAGATGATTCTCTACGCAAGCTAACCTGTTACATGTAGTGACAAGTGAGCATAATTGTCCTTTCTGTTGGGGAACAAAGATCATTTAATGTCAGATATTGAAGATATTCCTTCTCCTGACTTGCCTGTGGATAACAACCATCTGGGGTAGGCAAAAAAATCTGTATGACCACATATTCTGTAAATATCAATTACGAATTGACAGAGTCGTGAACAAACCTCATATTGTTCCTGTTTGTAGTTACAGGGGCTGCCTACCACAGAAAGGTGTTGTAAGTGAAACTTCCCAGATGGGTGTATTTCCATGCCCTCCTCCTCTCCAGCAGGAGTTGGAGATTATAGCCATCCCTTTGCTCACACACAGTTTTTCCAGAAATATCACCCTGGGAAACTGATTGGTTGGTTTTGTAGTATCTAACTCATGGCTTTGCATAATTAGGCAATAAATTTGCTGCTGGCTAGGGCAGAAGGGAGGGCGCTGCGTGACCTGCACAGCCTCTTGCATACGTGCAGGTTAATCAAATGTGTTGAGATAAATCCCCCTTCCCACTTCTGCAACCCTTTTGCCTAATGAGAATGACAAGGAAATTAGACAAAATTGGACTTCTAAAATTCTGAGACATTTTCAATTGAATCTTAAGACAAGTACAGTAGTTTCAGGGAAAAAAAAACTTATAATACTTTGACTATAAATGGCATTGTACAAATAAATGACATCAAATTAACTAAATGCAGTTAGCTGAAGTGAAGGCTGTAATGGTGGAAAAATTTATGTAGAGTAAAGTGAAATGGCTCAGTAGGATCTGACATTGAAAGGAGGTTAAAAGCTATGTTAGCCAGAGAGTGACAAAATCTAAAAGGCATGCATAAGTAAAGCTCTAACTAAGACAATGAAGACAGAGTTCCTGACCCAGCACTGCAATAATATTCTGGAAATGAGGGCTATCTGCACTTTGCCACCAAGGATTATAGAGAGACTGAACCTATCTTCAATCAAGATATGAAGAAATGATATTCTTCAAATGAGATTTTGTTGTTTCCACTGGGCCCTGGTAGTGCAGAAGACTTATTTGTTCCATTAGCTGTAGCTTCAGTGAGTGTTACAGGCAGCCTCTTTTGCTGCTTACTACACTAACTTTCAGTATTTTCCAAAATTTTCCATCAACTCTAAGGGCACCTTCACCTGCCAGGTTTGTCGTTTGCTTGCCAGCAGGTACAGAATGAGTGGGGTGGGTGTGATCGCAGACTATGAGCAGTCTGAACAGCACTGCTGACCCAAACAAGTCCCTCAGTGTCACCACTGCACAGCAAGGCCACAGTATATATTGGGAGAACTGCAGTTCCCAGGCATATCTTGCTCTCAGCTGCACTTGTATAAAGCTGAAGAAACTCCACAGAAGCGTTCTTCAACAGCAATTGCTTTAAGACAGCAGGATATGCTGTATGTCACTTCAAATTGTGTATGTTATGATTAAGTCTGGTCAGAGTTAGTTCTTCCAGCTGAGCCAACCATCCTAATGCTGTGATTATTTTTCTTTTTTCCTCCCTTTGGATTTCCCTATTACCTTTCTTTGATGAGATTTGCACATGTTGTGCTGCCCTCTGCACAGAAGCAAAGTTTGAAAGAACATATAGGCACAAGCATTGCTGCTGAAGAAGCTGGACAAGATGTTACTTTAGTAAGACAGAAAAAGGGGGGGGGGGAAGGCCTAAATTTTGGCAATTTAATATTGTCTTCCCCTATAAAATTCTTTCAAAGTCCAGGTACTTCCACATGCGTATTGGCCAGGATACCTCTGACTGCCCACAGGAAAATCCAAATAGAAGAAAATATCCTTGTCTCCTGTTAGAAGAAATATTTCCCTTTATTAATTAATTTTTGTATTAATTAATTAGTTTTCCCTTTATTAGGCCCACTACTTCCAGCCACTGATTTAACCCACTCATTTTTGTTGCTGGTTCACTTTTTACTACCCTGTCTTATACTTCCCAAAGTGGCAATGCTCATTTTCCCTTCTCCGTTGGTGTAGGACTATACCATTACAATCCAGCAAGTCTCAGTTATACA
Source organism: Steatornis caripensis (assembly GCA_013398225.1). NCBI lineage: Eukaryota > Metazoa > Chordata > Aves > Caprimulgiformes > Steatornithidae > Steatornis > Steatornis caripensis. Next base: position 101,415 of record VZSC01002838.1, read on the forward strand.
TTATTTCAAATGAAATTCAAGAATATCATGTATGAGCAATGACCAATGCAGATAAAACATCACCCTTCCAAAACCTCTTATTTCACCTCTTTTTACTTTTCTTTTTTTTAAGCATTGGTATCAACAGAGATATTTATACTTACGTCAGCATTTGAGAAATAGTGTTACTTATTATTACTTTTCTCCTTCCTACTTTCAAAATAACTTTATACCAATGCCAGTAAATGCTATCTCCATCCTTTTATGTGAGTACATTACTCATGCAATCTGTTCTTACGTGCACCAGGATGAACTTTGTATTTTTCCACCATAGTTCTCTGCAGAGAAGATATTCAAAAGCTGATTGGAATGGATGCCTGTCTGGCGTAAATCAGAAGCACTTCTCTGTAGTCAGTATCTTACTTAGCAATTTTCTGTTACCAAACTAAGCACACTCCCACATGCTAGTCTCCCAGTGTGATTAAGCAAGTAATTTTCCGAGTTAAGGGTATTAGGTATTCAGATTTCAACAAGTATAAATCCATTATGCTCTTCAGAAAATACCAGCCATAATCTTACTCTTTCAGGAAACGACTCACAAATATACTGAGCCCTATATATTATTGCCAAAATCAAGGGAATAACTCTGGCACTGTTTGTGACAATGCTCAGACTCTGTTTAGGAGCACTGTTTAGAGCTCAGTTCCTGATCTCTGACCATGGCTGTTCAAAGCTCTTTTATCCTCCGGTGTTCTTCCCGTTCTAATCTTGCCTTCTCAAACACAGATTACTTTAAACAGAGATTAAAAATAGCTCTTTGGACAATTAGCATAGGGTAGGCCCCTAGGGATTTCTGTCTAGCCTGCTGAACTAGGGCCGGCTCTCTTCAGGAGATGCACACTGATTAACAGAGCATACGCTGTCACACCAAACATGCTTTTGCCTACTTCCGTGAGCAAAAGAAAATGCCTTGAGTGTCCCACGTAGTGGACACGTTGTTACAGTTCACTCTCAGCACAAAGCATCTCAATGAACATCAAAGGAGACTGCCAGAAGAAATAATCTCCTTAGAGCACACCAGCTTTCCTAGAGCTGCCAAACCAACACCCTCCGACTCTCTCAGTTGTGAGGCTCGGCTCATTAGCACGGAAAGAAAGCAAAAGGATCAGGGGTGGCTGGGGCTTCTTACGTAAGCAAAGAAAATGAAAGCTGGTGGCTATTTCTAATGCAGTCCTTCTGTCACAGTAGGAGATGGCAATTTCATTTACTCGCAAGCTGACGAAAGCCAGAAAGGCAAGGTCGCCCGGCTGCTGAGCCCCGTCATTTACTCGCAGAACTCTGCCCACTGCATGACCTTCTGGTACCACATGTCCGGCGCACACGTTGGGACCCTGAAGATCAAACTGCGGTACCAAAAGCCAGACGAATATGACCAGGTGCTATGGACCCTGACCGGGCACCAGGCGAACTGCTGGAAGGAAGGACGCGTTCTTCTTCACAAGTCTGTCAAACACTATCAGGTGAGCTTGGCTGCTCCTAACGGAGCTGAGGCCAGTAAGACCTTGCTGGTCATGTTTTATGCACCGTAGCAGAAAATGTCACTGAAGGATTTATGTAGACAGTATTATACCTACAGATGAGGTGCTGTTGCTGTGACAGTAATAATAGTGGCATATTTCATGATGTCTCAGATGACAATGATACAAGGAATTTGTTATTGAAGGCCAAATAAATAGTTTAGAAATCATTCATCATCTGTCACAAAACTGCATACTTGCCACAGTTTTGCTGCTGATGTAAAAGTCTTTAATGAATTTATGACATTATACATGCATATATAAGTTCATAAAGGCATGCAGTGCAGATTAGCAGGCCACAATCAAGTACGTGTAGATGTGGCATCATGACAAGTGAAGATGTGTGTTAACAACTAATTAAGATATCCTGAATGCTGCAATTGTGTATTAACAGGAAAACAATGTGAACATTTTCTTTATTTTGCCAGGTGGTTATTGAGGGAGAAATTGGAAAAGGAACTGGAGGAATTGCTGTGGATGATATTAAAATTGACAATCATGTAGCACAAGAGGATTGCCGAAGTAAGTATAAACAGCAAGAACATATAGAAATCTAGTCCAAAATATTTTTTTTTGTTTTGATAGCTGTTTTTATCTGTGAGAAAGGGATAGATAATTATTGACTATATAGGAAGTTTTACACTGAAAACATCCTGATCTGGCCCTGTAGCTTTATTCGTAGTAAGCGACACTGGTATCACATCAGTACCCCAGTAACTGCAGTCTTTTGGATCAGAACTGGCATCCTACTGACATGTGTCACAGCATGTTCACATTTTCACAGCTCTCCCTATCTTCTAGATTGCTGCTCTCTAAATTTCTCTGCTTTTCCTAATGTTCTTCCCTGTTTTAACTAATGCTCAAAATCCAATTTTATTTCTTCACCCTTTTTGGATCACTTGCTACCAAGCCTACTTGGTTTCTATTTCAAAGGACAGTATCAAACCCTTACAGGATACACAGATAGGGTGAAATGGCCCCTGCTCTGTCCTCTGCTGTCCTGTTATTCTGAGTTTGCTGTGACTTGTTTGCTGTAGTCACCAGCTCCCAGATACGTGGGACATGAAGTAGTGTTTGAACATGGCCTTTTCCACATCTGAGCAAGGCTATTCCTGAGATGCTATTTGAGTCCTGCTATTTCTGGCCAGTCTTGAGTTATTCCAGTCACTGCTGATCGTATGTGCATTTCATACTGCACGTACTTTGGCAGGAGCAACCCCAGATAAACACAAGCAACTGAACCCTGTCCTTCCTGATGGAGATGAAGTAATGACTTTTATGTAGGAGAGGGAATAGGACTGAACCTTCAGCATTAGAAATATAAATTTACGTCATGCGAATTGACAATACAACTGAGAGCAATAACAGAGGGGGTTCCTCACCTTTTGTAGCTAATATGCCTTCCAAGGGCTGGGACCACAGTGAGGGTGTTTGCCTGACTCCAAAATGAGAGAGGAAGGTAACTTCTTTCCTACCTCCACATGTTTTGGTTATTCAAACCAAATGCTGAGCAAAGATTTTGGCCTGTGGGAGCTAAAGCCAAAAGCTCAGTCTGAAGCCCAAATACAAGTGGTCTCGCTGCAGTCAGTGAAACTATTCTTGTGATTAACTATGCCTACTCTGATGAAGTGTTATGGAATTGGGCTCCAAAATTGTAAATACAATGAATGAGATGCTAATTCATCACACTGATTTCTCTTTCCCAGGCATGGAAAACCCCTGCTGATAACTAAAACTGTGCCAAGACTGGGCGGAGAGTAGTTTTTAAATCTTTCTTTTTTCCCCATTAATTTTCAGAGCCCATCATAATGAACAGTTCTGTCAAGCTGACATAATGATGCTCTGACACAGGAAAATCTGCTATACCATTATTGCCAGCATGATAGTCAATCAGTGTTTGTAACCCTAATAATCAATGTCAATTCTCTTTGCTTCATTAGAATCAACTGATGTGGAGAATGAAATAGATGAAGAAGAAGACCCAGAAAGTAATCAAACAGGTAAAAATTGTGTTATTGTTAAAAGGGAATGAATTTTAAAGTGTATTTTCATGTGAATTTCTGTATTCTATTTATTTATTTATAGATTAGTTCTCTAACTGCATATTGTATTAAGGTTTTTTGATTTATCTAGATCAGATGCTGCTACGGCGGCTTACATTTATTTGAAGGATGTAACAGTTTTATTCTTTTGTGTCATACAATCTTATGGACTTTGTATTATTATATCTCAGTATCTTTGTATTATTATGTCTTGTATTATACCTGTCTCGAACCTTCTAAATTTTATATACATAATTTGTTGCATTGTATACATACGTATGCACACGCACTACAGCTCCTTAATATTTTGTTATCTAGGCTTGTCCACAGCTGAAGAAACAGCGAAAATCCTATCTTATAATTTATGACTCCCGCAGTATCTAGGTAATTAGGCTCAAAACTCTTCAGGCTAATTGTTTCGCAGACCTGGCTGAAAATGTCATTTTATGACCAGTCTACCAAAGCATTATCGTTTTCAATGATGATAGCTGTAAATGGATCATTAAATGGATCATAATTGTCTTATTGTCCCAATAATAAAGTATACTTGCATTTTTCAGGCAACGTGCTTAATTTTTTTCTGTTACAGTCAATGGGATTGCTATCATTGATTTCATTGAAAGTAGGGTTTGTCCAAAAAGACTTTTTGTCTTTTCCTGCAACAATTAGCAGAGTTTGCAAGCTTATTGGATCTCTTTCATAAACTGAAAGAGTTGAGGGAAAATATTATGCTATCCAGCGAATATCTTACACAAGGGGGCAGAGTGCTCTTCTGTGTCAGTTCTGTTACTATTCCATTTCAAAGTCCAAACTTGAAGTCAGTGAAGTGGAGGTGGATGCAGAATGGCTGGAGATTCCAAACTGATGTCTCAGGCTATAAACATTCACATTGAGCTTTATTTAATTGAATTAATATTTTTGAGCTAAATACTGCAGGTTGGAAAAATATAATCAAAAAGGTCTGGTTATTCATTCCCAAGACTCCCGCTTAATCCAAGGCAGATCCAGACTCCCACTAACATGCAGCAGATTCAAAGACTGGAGAACAGTATGAAAAAAATCAACAATTATTTGGGTTGCATTATAGTTTTCAGCTATTTATGACCATCTCCAAGGAGCTAGTTTTTCAAATTATGTAACAATTTATGTCAAAAACTCGGTGTCCTTTTTCCAAATTTCGAGCTCATCAAACAAAGTTCCAACTAGAACCAGCTCTGAAAATTTTGCAATTCTTTACTCTTATTTCAGGGTTTACACCTCCATACCATACAGGCGAGGACTACGATGATAACATCTCCAGGAAACCAGGCAGCGTCCTGAAGACCCTAGATCCAATCCTTATTACCATCATAGCCATGAGTGCCCTTGGGGTGCTTCTAGGAGCCATCTGTGGAGTTGTCCTATACTGTGCCTGTTGGCACAATGGGATGTCAGAGAGGAACTTGTCTGCACTGGAGAATTACAATTTTGAACTGGTTGATGGTGTAAAACTGAAAAAAGATAAACTAAACACACAGAATTCATACTCGGAAGCATGAAGGTATAAAGCAACTGGAGAAATTTCAGAGAATCGGGATGGAAGGACATAGCTCGGTCGTGCTGGGGAACTGTTGATCTTCTTTTACTGTACAGGCTGAAAAGTGCATTGATGACACTGAGCCAAGCTTTTCTCAGGAGCTTCGATGAGTGTATAACCGATAAACATGGACAACAATCTGTGTTAACAATCTGAATCATGTACAGTCTGCTTTTTCTGTTGGTTTTATTTGAAATAATCAAATGCTGGTGTTGAGACCAAGTATGATTGACTTATAGTTCATTTTGTCTTTCTTTCTCTCCCTCTCTTTTGTTTTCCGTTAATGGATGATTTTGGTTTTACTGTGCAAAATCCAAGATGCTGTCACAAAATGTATTCAGTGGGGTCCTTTGGATGGACATGCTGTCTGTAGCTCAGTGCCCAGAAAATATTGGAGTAACAGCAATTTAGTGGACTCCTGCACCTGTATTTGTGTATAATTGCTCGTGTTGTGCATAGGCAAAGAAGGGTTAGGATGTTTTTGAAAGTACTGCTGCATCAGTACCGATATAGTGTGTCAGCTCTGTTTACGAAGCAATACAGTCAAATTTTATTGATGTTTTTCAGTGTTGTACTCAATTTTGTGCTTGTGAACTCCATAAAAGAGTATGTGCCATCATCACACAGAACTGGTAACCGAGTGTACTGCCTAAAAACTAAACAAAAAAGTCCTTGGCACTGGCTAGTGTATGTCCTCTCAAGTGCCTTTTCGTTTGTACTGCTTCTCATTGTGTTAACATTAACTACAGCTCTGCTTCTCTGCAGTTATGCTCTTGTCTTTAATCATATTCTGATGGCTCACTGACTAAAAGAAAAGTATATTTTAGTGTAAGAAAGTAGCCTCAGCAAGGCAAGGGCTAATCAGATTTGACAACCTGGCTCGATTGTTCTGCTTTCTGTATTCCAACTTCATGTCTCTTGACCCTTTTGTATAAAGCTGCAATATCCCCTTTTATTGTTCTTTCATATAGAATGTATTTTCAAATGTAAAATCTCTCTCCCTTTCTCTTCTCTTTCTCTCTCTCTTTCTCTCTCCGAGTAGATTGCATAAGCGTTTGCCATTGCCAAGGAAAGAAAACTGCAGCTTTAACTTGCTGGTAATGGCAAAGGATTTTATTAGTTTGTGTTAAAAAATAAGGGAAAATTCTTAACTTTACCCTCCAAAGTCGACCTTTGGATTTCTTCTTAACAGCATAAAGTGACAGTATCTTTTTTCCTGAAGTCATGAAACATGTCTTCTATCCTGAACAGCTTGCCTGTTAATTACACTAAGGAAAATGATTCCCTTCCTTACTGAAAAGATTGCCTTTAAGATGAGAAACTTTCTTCCTCCTGCCCCTACCCGAACCCAGAGTTCTGTTCTCTCAGTAAACTCAGTATTTTCATGCTAATCAATGCTAATTGGTCTTACACATGGGTGCTGAGGGCAGAATAAAATCCCACAGTGTATGTAGGATATGTTCTTACCATCCTGTTATACCCAATTGGCATTTCATACCAGGAGGTTTTTGTTAGACCAGAAGTGCAGACAGTGACAGATTCAGCGAGCTGAGTAGTGGAAGCTGTCGGAAAAATGTGTTTGACAATTATGTGGCAATTTTTTAATATTTTAGGACAAATATTATTGGACAAATAATATTCAACAGCCTATGCAGCTGGTCCAACAGGGTAAAAAGAAACAAGACTTTATTGCCCTCAGGGGTCCATAGGAGGAGGCAAGGGACCAGAGGGATCGCTCCCCTCCTTCAGGTGCAAGGGGACCCCCTGGTTTTTCTGCGGTGACCCGCACACAGCACAGCCATAACTGGGGAGGCAGTGGAAGAAGGCAACTTTAATGTTCCCCTGGATATCTACCAACCAGTAGATAAAACCAGTGCAAACATGGGTAAAGGAACATCCTACAAAGTGCTGAACTCATGCTTTTCCTCACTGAATCCCCCAAGTAGAGTCAGGGAAGCGATTGTGACTTTCTGAGTTAGTCTTTTCCAAAATTGCTTTTGTAGTAGACCAATGAAGTATCCTGTCCAAGATTAGGACTAAAGAAGGGCTAATTCAGCGTTGAATATTAAAGCAACAGAATCCACCCCTGTTTATCAAGTAAATGTTTTGAAGCATATCATTTCACTGATATGAACCATAAAACAGAAAAACATAAAATATTCACCAGTAACCTAGAAATGGAAGAAAAGGGGTAAAATGGAGGTAAAAATATGAGTTTGGAAATCAAAAATATTTTAAAGGAAGACCCAATAGAAAAAACAATGGAAAGTTGGTACTTCAAAGGAGTCCTAAAGGCAAAGGCAGAGACTATAGGGAATATTCAAACACCCATTTAGATACCTAAATTGAAAGAGTTGCCTCCCTAGGCTCTAGACCCTGGGTCCTCCAGAAAGTAAGACAGAGCACTAAGGCCTGAAAGTTAGGCCTAAAAGCTAGTCCATGAAGCATCCCAAGTGACAAACTCACTTTGGCAGGGGCAGAATTTTCATTTGTATCTAACACTGTAATTTGACCATAATGGTATCGCAGCAGCTAGTTAATTAACCCAAAGAAAAAATGGATTTTTCATAACTATTTTCAGCACATCACCACCGTGCAATTCAGGGGTTAGGGTCTGTTCTCCTTAGCTGAAAAAACTTCTAGTCCACTAACCCGATTGAGAGTTAAATGCATACATTGCCTTGAAGAGAAAATCCTATTGGGGAGCCCAAGCCCAAAACCTTTTGAAACATTCCCATGGATTTCAATAGATTCTGGACCAGCTCTTAGTCTTGATCTATTTGAACAGTAAACCTGGTGGCTGGTGGGTTTTTTTCCTTCTTTTAACATACTGAGAACAGTGAACGTAAAAAGAAACGTATCTCCTTTGTGGTCTTCAGACGTTACTATGATAATGAGGATCTAGCACTGAAGATTTGATTTCTCTGAAGGTAATAGAATGAAAGTTGCCCTTCAAAAAAGGAAAAATGATACTGCAACTTTACATTGAAAAGTATCTTGCACTGATAAATATATTTAAAAAAATTATATGTTTATAAAGTTATTAATTTGTAAAGGCAGTGTTACAAAATGTTCGGTTTATATTGTTTTAGATTGTTTCATAATTTTTAAAGTGTAAAATAACATATTTTTTCTTTATTGAAAAACTATAAAAATCTTCTGTAGTAAAATGATTTCATTTTACTGGTATATTATTGCTTCATGTTTTGTACCATCATAAACTTTGTGCAAATTTTTTTTACAGAAATTTTTATTTTCTATGACAATATGACACTTGTAAATTGTTGTTTCAAAATGAACAGCGAAGCCTTAACTTTAAATGACATTTGTATTCTCAGACATTGAGTAGCATAAAAAAAAAATCACATAGAACTGAACTGTAACTTAAATTTCCAAACTATGACTACTACATTCCAAAGAAACAGTTGAATTAAACATTTTCATAAAAGATCCCATACCTGATGTATTTTATTATACTAAAATGGATTGATTTTATTAAATGGCTGTTTTTATTTAGCATGTTGCAACAAGCACAATGTTTTAATCATTGTTACATTTGTTGGTAGGCAACACCTCAGTGGGACCGTTCATGGTTTAGGATGGAGGGATTCACCCTCTGCCTGTCCAGTTCTCTCTCCCTGCTGGAAGACACTCCCATGCCTAACTTTCAGCAGAAGAGCAGAGATTTAAGAGGGCAAATCTGCCACCACTGCTCTTTAGGTTGTAATTCACCTCACTGCAGTGGGAAGCCCAAGCCGCACACCCTACAGAGGTCATACGTGCCCCTTGTGGCTTACTCTTAGAGGGGTGAGTTTTACCGGAGAGTAATGTCTGTTTTTGACAAGTTGCTCCACTAAGTCTTCGCTCCAGTAGTAAGGTTTGTACTGATGAGCTTCCTGCAAATTTCCACTGAAGTCATCAGGACTTACCCAACAATGGCCAAATCTCCCAACATAGAGCAGAAGTTGCTGATGGGAGCAAGTGCTGCAAGAGAAAACCTGACTTGGTTTGGGCCTCACTCGGCATTCAGTTGGGCACTGAACTCACCTGTGGAACATAGGATCATGGGTAGGGAGACCTTCAAGAAATCTGCAACCAGAGTAGAAGCTTTAGATTGCATATTTCCTGTTTTATGCAATACTTAACGTATCTGTTTCTTTGTAATACTGAGCAGTCTGCACATTGAAGTTTGTCAAATCCTTTTTTTATCATTGAACATATGAACAATACACGTACTGTCAGTATGTCACTAGGTTGAGTGCTCATGAGCAAACATTTTACTTCAGCTACTTTACTACTCCTGGGAAAACTATTGTACTTATCACCACATATTTGATGATGGTTACACTTGAAGAGAAAGTATCAAGTCTTTGCTCCTCAAGAGAGCAGTGTTGTGGGTACCTGTTTGAAACACGAGATAGAACTACAACAATGAGCAAAACTTGTGTTTGTGCTTTTAAAAGACAGTTGTGAGGGTTGTTGCCCGTATAATCACTAAATCCAAATTCCTTAGAAATGTACTTCATTGCACTCTGTTTGCTTCTGTGATAACCAGGCATAGGGCTCTTTGAGAGAAAACAAATGGTAATGGAATAAATTGGTGAAAAAAGAAATCTATAAAGTGAACCCATTGAAGATGAAGTTCAGAAAAAGAGAGACAAGTGTTTTAAGTTAAGAAAATTCTCTTTCCTTCACTTACAGGCAATTAGCCTAGATGCTAGCAACTACTTAGCACTAAATCTTCAGGTTTCCACACTAAATAAGTTGCATAAAGGAAAGATAAAAATGGTGCAATAGCATCTGAATTACGTTTCAGAACATAACTTGTAAACTTGAAAGAAAAAGAAAAGCAGATGGAAATAACAGATGGGCTACAGACACAGACGAATAGTGCCAGGAGTGTATAAGTCTGAGGGTCAAATATTAGGGTCACAGTCTGTAAAAAGGGTCTTTGGCAGGTGGAGACAAGAAAGCCGTATTATTATTTCGCCAATCAAATGTACCAGCCCTGAGCCGGCAGCCACATAGCCACAGTGCTGAGCCCAGTCTCATTTCCTTGCCTTTTGGCAGGGTGTAAAATACCCAGCAAAAGGCAGATGTACAGGAGATGCAGGGGCAGCCCAGCAGACATATGGTTGGGTAAGGCCCACTGGCATCGTGGAAACGACAGCAATGCCTACCCCTACAAACCTGCCTGCTGGGCTGAAGCTGCTAGTCCCAGTGGAGATGAAGACTCCTCAGTCCTCATAAACTACCTTTTATGAGGCATATGAGGACTTAACAGGTGCATACTAGTATAGCTCTAAAATTAACCTTCATAAGTCTTTTCTTATGTACAGTTAGTTCATTTCTAAGTCAATTCTCCTAACTCGCTTTCCCAAAGTCAAATGTCAAAGTTGGTTTTGGTTTTCACATCATGGCATCTGAAGTTAGATCCCAGAACTAATTCCCTCCCAATTCCTTAATTGTCCTGTCATTTGCAATGCATTATGCCTAACAGTATGTTGGCTCAAGCAACATTAATTTATTAGAGCTTTAATTTCTTCTTTTATACCATTTTATGCCTCAAGTCACCCATAACCACAATTTCATCTACAAGTGTTTGTTAAATTATAACAGAGCGTATCTTTTTTTTTTTTTTTTTTTATGGGATGCT
>VZSC01002838.1:112343-134740 GCA_013398225.1 Steatornis caripensis
TGCTTTGTATAGCTGTTTTATTTGCCAATTAGTCCCCCTGTAGACCCTAATTGCTTTTCTACAGTAGGTCAGTTCTCTATATACGCTTCTATTCTCATAGCTACACACAATCAAACTCTAATCTTACTACCTCAGAACTGGTGGTGTCTCAACGTTTATAACTGAAAATCTCATTAAAAAAATCTGCTGGCATTTTTCACAGATGGATGGAGTCTTATCACATGTCCAAACCTAATTCCATCTTCAATAATCATATTCTTCTATTTTAATTTACATCATTGCTTTTATTCATCTCTCAGACATTTCATTCATTTCCCTGTCATTGTACAGCATCACTGTGCACAGTGCACTGTATTTTAATACAGACAGTGGTGTTTCCATAATGGGTGAAGTGGCTCCAATTGAAAAATGAATTACAGTCTTAGTGGAGCACCATTGGTACCACAGAGAGGCCAGGCGGTGCTCTCGAGGGGAGGAGGCAGGGAGGAGGTTTGGCAGGGTTTGGCAGGTGTTGCCATGGAAAAGACTGAGGGATTTAAGGATGAGAGGCTGGAGGATGAAGGGCTTGCCTGAGGAAACAAGTATTTCAAGTGACATGAGATGCAAAGGGAATTATTAGAAAACTCCCATGTTCTGTTCCTTCATTTTTCCCCTCACGAAAAAAACTTCACAATTCTCCAAAAATGTCTGCGTCACAGAAATGTCTCTGGCAGCTGTCACGCACTTGTACGTCCTCAGGCATGGAAGAAGGGAGTAGGGGTACCAACCCACCTGTTAGCTGAACCTAAATGGTGGATTTCTCACTCAAAGAGGCAACAGGTGTGGATGTGTCTTTGAAGACCCAAGCAGCACCTCGGGACTATAAGACCGGCATTCTTCACCCATCATTTTCATATCGAATGCCTTTATTCCCTTTCCTCTGTAACATGTTGTTTTACATCATTTGTCCTTTCCTCTGTAACATGTTGTTTTACATCATTTGTTTCAGAAGTAAATTGCCTGGGGTGCACTACTGTTTTTTATTATTTCCTGCAGTTAATATATTTTTCCTTAGTGCAATTTATGCTTCCCTCAGTGTTCAAATACATTTATAAACATCTCCCTATGAGTTACTAAGGCATGCATAACATGAAACAGCCCCATCCGGTGCCACACATACCCCATAACAGAAGAGAGAAGAAGAGCCCTCCTCATCCTACCATCACTGCCAGGGCTGTGTTCTCCATATTAGGGACCCAGACACTATGCCTTTAATAGATCTACCTTTCTGGGAGCCTCAATGTTTTTTTATGTTAAGCTTGACATCTTTGCATCAATTCATTAAATATTTATACCAATCTTCCTACTAAATATTTACTTACCAGCTTCATAACTATTAGCATACCAGAGGGAGATCAATCTTTCTTTTTGCCTTTTGAGACTACTAACTAGACCCCAGTGGTTTATCTTTCTCTCCTCTTAACCTTCTAATCTGACACTGTTTCCCATAGCTCTATCAGTAAAGAAAAAATAAATGAGAAAACCTAAAATGAAGGTATAGCTGTGTCCGCTTTCTCTCTGTGACTGAAAGAACCCATTGAACATGTAAAAAAATTAAATTTCTTTTTATTTTGAAATATGTTTTTCTGGAGTGAAAAGGAAAGCCACCAGACTGGTTGGAGGTGGTATTTGAGATGTCTGGGAAGAAGTAAGGAGGCAGCCACTGGAGCCTTCTAAAAACTAAGCTGTAACATCCAGAAAGGCTTAACAACACCCCAAAGTGATGGGAGCACAGGATTATCAAAGTAGGCAGGCTGTGAAGGTATTGGCTTACCCCAAGCATCATTGACAAAATGGAAGAAAAGTAGGAAAGTATTTAGTGTTAAGAGTAGATCAGAAAGGACCTCCTTATTCTAGGTTCTACTAGTTTCTCTTTTTATCAGTCCTCAGAAGATGGGAGGCAAAGCATGGAATGAACTCAGCTACAACTCAGTCCCACCCACAGCTCATGTTGACTAATTCATGTCCTACAGTTATCATGCAGCTCTGAGACTGAGGCAGAGAGAAGTCGGTTGCCACCACCCTTTGTGTGAAAGTTCTCTGACCCTCAACACCAACTCCTTTGCATGCCCTCCAAACGGTTACATGCAGGAAGCGATACCACTTTGTACCCATTGCCCACATATTCAAATGGGTTGTTTCTTGCTGTAGGCCGTATTATCTTCCTTTTGCAATTCTTCGGCCTTTTGTCTTCGTAAGGCAAGACCTGCCAAACGAGCCATGCTTCCCCAGACTCTCTGTCCTGCATAGTGTGGGGCACTCCAGCTCCCATTTCTCAACTTAGGAAGCCCAGTGTGGGACCAGACCTCCCATTTGCTCAGCTGCTGCTGGTCTGCTGCCCCAGCCCCTCAAGTCCTGCTGGTTGTTTTGCATCGCTACCTTGTTTGAAACAGGAGGTCGTTGGAAGTTCACTTGAAATCTAGACTCTTATTTCAATGCAATAATCTGTAGGTGACTAAGGATCATCTTTGCTACTTTAACAAGTCTTTTCACAATCTGTTCCCTTTTCTTCATGCATACTGAGGTCTTAAAGTGGTCAACTTAAATCCATATATCTTGATAAAGTGGTTGAATTACTGCCGCTGAATGGTAGGCCATTATCCACAATTAGTTTATGGCTCTTAATAGCTATTATTGCAAAAGATGGATTTCTCTATAGCATAAGTATCTTACCAAAGATCCTGTTAGTACTATTGCTTATGAAAAGTTAAGTAGTTGCTGCTTTCTGGAAAAGATCAGGTTACTCTCCAAGATGAAGTAAACTGGTACCAGCTTATTACTATGGGTAATAAATAGGTTATATGCATTAGGAGGAGTATTTGGTTCTTCTTTGCTATGTACTTGATGTAATAACGTAAATGTGCACAGCACTATATAGACAGACTGAAAAAATGCTGTGAAGATGTCACCACCTAGTTTAAGAGAAAAATTACCAAGCATCTGTCAGTCACAAGCAGAGGACATCATAGTAAATTGCCACAGAGTAGTAGCTTTTCTTTTTCTGTTAATGGAAATATGGTAGTTAGAACAGTTAGAATAAGTGTGTGCGAATTCATTGGAGAAAACTATGGATTTATGAATCTCCTTGAGGAAGTGCCTTCTGATGAAGGACACGAAGGAGCAGAGAGTAGAGGCAGAGTAGATGGGGTCATGAACTTCATTTTACTTCTCATCATGAGTAATAGTGCTAAACTGATAGTCAGTCAGATCTCTCATTTTCTTTAATTTAACGCTATTCTTCTTGCTCCTTGCATTACTGACCCCACATTATAACTGAACCATGTGTTTTATTACAATGCTAAGCACTGCTTTAAATGCACATGAGAAGATTTCAGTGCTTTTTATACTGCACAGTTACATGTGGTGAGTTTTCACATAAAGAACCATCTCAGAGCTAACGGCTTGCATTACTTTAATCAAGTCTCGTTTCACACAGGTTGTGAACTGTAATACAGGTTCCCATTTCTTCTGGTCTTCAAACATAACGCACAGCTCAGCACAAGTCTGACCTTTGTGGTGCCATATCGGCGCGTACTTGCTGAAGGCACTTCATTAGACACCGATGGCTATAGAGTTTTCATGGGTTTTATTGGCTTTCTTTGGAGCTGCTGCTGATTGCAAATATACGCATTTTAACCAGTAACACATTGTGTGTGTATTAAATGTAATAAGTACACTTATATACATATCTCCTGAGATGCAACCATGATTCTACAACAGAAAGTGAAGAAGCAATGGAAGTACTGGAATAGAGGGTTTGCCTAGAGGTAAAGGGCTGTGTGATTATTAAACATCTGAAGGTTTTAGTCAGGTTTGGGGATTCCGTGTGACAGTGTAATGTACTTAGAAATGCAAAAAGCATCTCTACAGGCAGAACTATTTTCAGGCTGCTTTCACGTTGCTCTTCTAGCTCACTTCCTAGCTCAGATTTTGCAGACTAAAGACAGAGTCTTTAATATTTGGCAAACATTTTCCACTACTACTTTATGCATACAATATTTTTTGAGCTAAAGGTATTTGTATTTGTATTAATGTTTATATTGTGATAGTGCCTATGGGATAACTAAATCATAGTGCTGTAGTGCATAAGAACATGAAAAGATACCAGAAATGTACATTCCTGCCTCACAGACAGGAACTGTAATGTGGCTGCTGTGAGCATAGATGGTTCTGAAATGTCTTCATCAAACACCTTTATTGCCAGCTCTGTCTCTTGTATTTTCCAGAGCTGTTTCTAGTTTTTTATGATCAATACATCAAAAGTACGGAATGCTACTGCAAATGTCATCAATTAGCCTTTAAGAGTAGCATTCAGCTTATCTAACACTGCCCAAGTTGGACATCATCTCCAAATTGCGAGTTATATCCACTGTTTCAGACACCTACCTCAGGATGGGGTAAATTTTCCTCTTATCAGTTTTTCCTGTCTATAGAATAGTTTAAATTAATAGCTGAGATTTAAAGGCCTATATTTTGGATAGGTAAAATGAAATGAATAAAATTTCGTAACTATTTCTAGTTATGAAAAAACTAGTGGTGGTTTTGTTCAGTTTCCCAAAGGTCTGAACTGCTTTGACTGATTTTTATCATAGCTAGTTTTGACATCTGAAAGCATTGGTCCACCTGCTAACCAGGTAACAGAAGAAAAACTTAACCATTTAGGTTATCATAGGACTCTCAAAACCCACTTTGATTTCAGTAGTGGAGGCAAATACATAGCGTGAAGGTAGGTAGAACATTGGTTCCTTTATCACTGTGTCATCCACTGCCACTTACAGAATTACGGCATGCCTTGAAGAAGCCTTATCAAACCCTCATACTTAGGCAGACTTGGGTCTGGTCGTGTCTTTCTTCAGAGTCTGGAACTAAGAATTAAATCTGGATTTCTATAGGCTTGTTAAATCTGCTTCTTAAATTGCTTTTGCTCTGGCTGCTACAAGCTAATTATACTGTATTCCTACAGTGCTGCAGTTTAGACTGATCATTGCCTACCTCACTGTCATCTATTCATTTTCTCACTTCCTCATCTTGTGTTTTGGTTTCATTCTGATCTACGTGTATAACTTCACACAAAGCTGTGGGGTTGCTTAGAGATTTGATCTACCTACAATTTTATTCTCTGGTACTCCTTCTGAATCCATGAATAAAAAGCATGTATTTCAGAAATGCAGCTCTTCGTTCTCTCTAGGAAGTCTCAAACTTCTGCAACTTAAAGCTGTATTTCATAACTTCCCATGCATTTCAAACCATTATTTTAGATGGCTTGTTAAGTATTTTTCTCAGCAAGAAATACACTTATGTCCATGACAGGCAGCATGAAGGATGACACAAAATCACTGTCTGCTTTTGATGCAGAAGGACTCCTAGTGAACGTATTAATGAAACCTGACAGAACCTTGAAATGACCTGGAAGAAACTATCAGAAGTGTTAGTAAGCATTACTACAGATATTGTTATTGACACCACTGTGCTTTCAGTGAACCTCGAGATTTTTTCTGATGAATTTTAATTTAGAAAACTCATATTTCTTATCTGAATATACATTTTAACAAACAAAAGGGTCATGACATGTCTTCCTTCTTTTTGCATTTATGTGGGCAAACGGGACAGGCCCCGGTATATGCTGTGTAAATCACCATTTGGCAAAGTTTGTTCTGATTTTTTAGTGCTTGCTACACCAAAGAGACAAAAGCATCCATGTTACTCTTCAATATATTGGGGAACTTTCATGTTTCAGGTGGCTTTGATCTTCATCTCTTCCAAGCCCATTTTCCATTTCTCCATCTTTACTGTGCAGAATGAAGCCAAAGCTTTGCTGAATCTCTTTTCAATCATTCTAAAAAAATATCTTTTTTCTTTTATGATTATTGCCTCAGGTCAGTCCAAGTTCTAAAACAAATATAAATGCATACAAGAGACAGCTGTGATTCCTTAGGTGCATACGTTATCAAATGGCTGGAAGATACTGTACAAACAAAATGCACAAATGATGGAGAAATAGGAAATGGCTCATCATTTCCAAGTCCTTTAAACAGAAGTAATCAGTCATCCTGAAATCTGCTAAGCTATGCTGAAGCTAGCGAAAGTACTGAGCAATCAATGTCCCTCCTCTCCCCACTAAGGGTGTTGCCAGGCCCGATTGTATGGGCCTTACTCAAGTAAACAGCCCAGAAAATCAGATGGAGCATTGCAGGAAGAACAAATGTTCGGGGCCACTGTCCATTGTTGCCAGCTGAAAAAGAATGCCAGTGTCTTAGAGGACAATTAGCAGACAAGTAATATGTGCCATAGCAAAAGAAGACCATAGAAAAACTTGAAAAACGCAAAGTAAATGTTAACCAATTGCAGAAACATAGAATACTGGTCATTAGTAATTCACACAAGCTTTCAAATATGAAATAATCATTATCATCTTTTGCACAGAACACAATTTTAGCTTTTATCGTTACAGCTTAGATATAGCTCCCAGCACTGAAACTATTTTTTACATTAAATGCAGTATGGTAGTTGATGCTGCCGTATGAAAACCAGGACCTGTAAGTTCATAATGTACATTCAGAATGTAAGAAACCCCCAGATGGTAAGTTTCAAACAACTACTGTTGCTAACAAATATATAAAGCCACATTTTTATATAATTTCCTAAAGTTAGTAGCCCCTCATTCCTCAAGAAGCTGAAATAAATTCTGATCCCTAGACATGTTTGGTGCATAACTGCGTGCAGATACTCGTTCACTTCAGGCACCTAACTCACAGAACTCATTAAGCATCCAATTTTGCTGTTCTGAATTACTGTCTGTGAGAGTTTATTTGTCTCAGTACAAAAGAAACGTTAGAAGACAAGTCTCCTCTTCTCCTCTCTCTCAAATCAGTTCCAATGCTCAGCTCCTGCTGTAAATTACTATTCAGTGTAAGCCAAAGTCTCAAGAACTTGCTGGCTTGTTCGCTATTGGCAAACATGTTGTGATCGTTCAGCAGTTTTTCAGGTTTTTTGAAACTCTTCTGCTCTTAATTTCTCTGGAAAGAATGGAAACAGAGGCAACTGATCAACATGCACATAGGATCTGCCCAAGATTTTTGACCCAAGAACCTGGTGGCCATCCTGTGCAGCAGCAGAAATAAGTAGTACTTTAAAATACATCTGTAAGATTTGGCATCGTCTCAATATTCCACACACAACAAAACTATATGACTGTAAAATGTATTTGATGGCCATTGGTAGTGACAGGACTTGTCTTTTTAAATTCCATCTCATCTCTAGAGTAATTGAACACTGATGCAGCTGCTGGAAGCTTGAGTTCCACTTTCCAATACGTCATTATCTTTTGATTGTAAAGACTTTACTCTTTTCCCAACACTGACAAGCAATGCAGGACCAACTCTGAGAATGAATATTCCAAAGATCAGGGATATTTTTAGACCTTCAAAACAAGCTAATCCCGTGGACTGAATAAAAACATATCTTGTCAGCCAATCAAGATGAAAAGGTCCCCTGAAGCAGGGGCTTGGCATTGTGAGAACAATTTTAAAGCTTGGTTTGAAACCTGCTCGAACACAAATTCAAGTATATTGGAAGAGTTACTGAAGAGTACTTACAATATTTCATGCGTGACCCTAGATTCTATGTGGACAAAAAGATTAAATAAAAATGAAGAGAAGTAGTTCATTAAGCAAAGAGTGTGACTGCAGTTTTCCAACATAAGTCTTCATCTCTGTAAGGACAACGGCTTCTATTGTTTTCTTTAGCTTGTGAAATAGAACCAGTTGTCACCAACACTGTTGCCTTTCCAGTGAAACAGAGCATCTGTCTGTGGCAAACTGTCCAGTTTTTCTACGTATTCAACGTACAGGTTCAGCTGCTTCTTTTCTGAAGGCTTTGCACTGAAGGCCTAACAAGAAGATACACAGTCATATTACTGCCTTCAGCACTTAATTAAAGAGGGTGCTACTACAAAAGTGGATTTAATCCCAATGTTTTAATTAAATTCTAGTTTGGCACAAGTCCACCTGTCTGGATTCAGCTGGATATAGTTCTCTTTCCTTCTTGCTCCAGACACTACCGTTGCCTGCTCCCATTGAACTGCCGCAGTGATTCTCCCATTGCATTTCAGCACAAATAAAGGCAGTCCTCAAATACAGAAAGCCTCTTATATAAAAGGGATGTAACATCAAAGCCACTATTTAAGACTAAAGTGTCACACTATTTACATGTTCAAATTGTCTGAGGCAGTCAGTTGTGTTCGCATTCTGATCCCATACCGAGTGTGATGGCGTAGCCATGCATGGAGCTCAGGGCAGACTACTAAAATTAGTTTGGAAAGGCATCATCTGTACTGCGAGCAAAAGCCAGGTTATCACTTCAGAATAGTACTGGACAAGATTATACAAGCTGCAGTGACTTCATTATGAATTACAGAAGGGATAGAGATTTCCCAATCAGAGTGGCAGAGAGGGTGAAGTCAAAATCTTGAATGTACTGAAGGTGGGCACTATTTTGCATCTTCATTTTACTCATCTTTGAAAATCCCAACTAATTAAACACAAAAGCTTTCAGAGAAGTAGATTTCTTGGGGTCAGGGTTGTAACAAGGAAGTTACTAAACTTCTGCTATTAAAACTCCTATGTCAGTAGTCTATAGGTAGTAAAGCTCCTAGTAGTAGAGAGGAACTGAGTATGACCCAAGGTCATAGTTTGATCTTATGGTGGAAAGGGCTCTGAATCATGTGGATAAGTATAGCCACCAGGCTATCATTCTTTCACCTAAAAGAACACAAAGCAGCACAAAATGGAGGTCTCATTTTGTTCCACTGCATACCATCAATTTTAAACCCTAACATTATTCTTTAAACAAAAACTTTAGTAATTTGCTGTCTCTTGCCAAAGAGCTGCTCAGGCATATCGTGGGGAAGAGGAGAGGATGAGGGTGGAAGGAAGCAAAGAAAGAGGCTTGGAAGCAGGAAACTTGAAAGGAGTGAGTTAACGTCGTCCCTGCTAAGCCAGAGAAAGAGATCAAGCGCTGAGTCACAGCAGTGGGATTCATCTTCATCCTCTCTAGTCATCCAAAAGCGAGGTCTAAGTCAGCCGTCCAGATTGCTTGTGTGAGTAGTGACGGGCACCTCCAGATGGCAAGTCAGCTCCCAGTTCTTGGATGTCTATCTCAGGAAAAGTCAAATCCCCAGTGTGCTCTGGCAGCCGTGTAGCTACATGCCACCACTGACTCAAGGCTTCTTAGTTAATTAGAGTTGAAATGTCAGTACATGCATTGCTCACCACTCCCACAGCCTTAATTCTCTCTCACATCTAACTGTTACTGCTCATCTTTTTAATTTCTTCTTCAGGCATAGGAAACAACTGTTGAAAGATACTTGACCTTCTACAGAGAATACTGCTGGTAAGGAGAAAGCACAGAGCATGTGATTCACTGTATTTTAGAACTACTGAAAAAGAGACTAGTCCCAGCACGGATACCGATCTGAACCAGTATGATTTTTTCTTTGTTTCCCCTTAGGTGGCATGTGTGAAATACTGAGACTACACCCCCTCCCCACATGAAAGCAAATACCAAGAAGCGCACATGTTTACCAGCCTGAAAGTTGTGCCACATAATACAGCTATGATCTGTCAGGCTCTTGCCAGTTTCATTCTCTGAAAAGAGCATTTTGCCACTCTCGGTTTGCCTACCCATTCTGCCGTTGAAAAGAAGACTTTTTGCCAGACAAAGAACATTAGTGTCCATGAAGGAGACACTAAGATTAAAAAAAAAAAAAAATAAGAAAAAACAGAAAAGACACTTCTTACTGAAAATAACTGCATAATTAAGGAGTAAACCATATCACAATGTGCATTGTTAGGCTTGTTGACCTTCCGTGACTCTGGCACATTATAAAAATAAATGCATTTAGTTACCTGGCAGGAGGCAAGTGTCTAACTCAAAGTTGCATATGTGCAGATTCATCTTTATAGAAAATTATAAGATAGCCAGAGGCGTGTTTTGTTTTGTTGTTTTAATTTAGGGTTCGCCAAAGCCGACAGATCCACAAGCCTTCATAATGAGCAAATTCTGGAGATCAGAAACACCTTCTAAACTCATCTAAACCTCACATGCTCAAAACTCCACGCTGCTAGGAAATACCCTGATCTCAGTATTCCGCCAAGTGGTGCAGCGAGTGGTTAGCTCACGGCTCCCGTCTGCACGCAGCCACTGAAGGCATCTTCCCAAAGGCGAAGCGACGATCCATGTCTGTGTTTTCGCCATACTTCTCTCTTTCGTGGCTTCTAATTTTAAGAAATACCAATGCCACTGGCAGGCAATTTTCTTTTCCTCAGCGAGGCAGTGCCCTTATCTATATCATGTTGTAGACATCCTGTTACTTCGTGAGTTGCTTTATCGTTGTGATTAGTCTTCAGCCTCTTGGAAGGCTGGAAGAGGGAATGACTGCCCTTAGAGATAAATGATTTAGAAGTATTTTTATGCTCCAAGCTCCTCTAACATTAGTTAGACTATTAGTTGGGTTACACTGACATGGGGAGATGTCACAAAAGAGAAAGTGATAGCCCTAATCAAATGAGGACCTAAGAAGTCTCTGTGATCTTTCACCCATCGAGATCAAGGAACAAGTTACAGACGCTAAACACGAGTTCTGTCAAACTTTCGTCAGTCATTCTTCCCTTGCTCTTGGAATAACTATGCCGTTTTTCCACGCCTTCCCTGCCTACCACTGCATCTGCAGAAGACTCAGGCTGGGTCCCACACCTTCTGTGGCCATACTAACACCGCAAGAGGATTTGAGAATGAGAGAAGCCGTCCACAGCCAGATTCCCTGCCAGTGCCTAACACAGAGATTGTGCCAGCTGCGTGTGAAGATGAAAGCACTTCTCAAAGTGCAAATAGCCTCCACTCTTTCAGAGCTCACCTCCCACAGCTGCACCTTCGTTTTGCAGTCCCAGCACTTCGAGACCACAACATAGGGTGTCCAAACAACCCTCTGTGATCCACACACAGCGTGCCGGCACCCCAAGCCTGCTCTCATTTTCTCACACGAGATGTGCCAGAGCCAGGGGGAGAACACCAGGTCAAACCACAGGACGGGGAAGGCTGCAGCTGGTAAGGGGGCCTCTTTGCTCACGGAGGCCTGCTGGAAGCAGGAGGGATGCTTCACACGTGTTTGCCTCTCTCCAGCTCACGGAGTTCCATGAGACATTCAAGGAGACAGCAGATCACAAAACATGCCTGCGCCATGCAGCACCTGGAGGGAGGCAACGCGTGGCACTGCAGGTGCTGGAGGTGCTGCTGCCTGCCTGCTGCCACAGCCACTGCTGGACCAAGCCGGCATCAGCAGGAATCTACAGCAGAGGTGATGAGCTGGCAGATGCAAGGTGTGACAGCCCAGGCTGTTTGGAGAGATGGGAGAGGCAGTGAGGGGTTCAGGTAGTCAAGAGGATTTGGGGAGGCAGAGGGGGATTGGGGCAGAATCTGGGGGGGACATCTGAGTTAGAGCAGTGGGACCCACAGGGTGGCTGAGGAAGACACTGGGGAGAGAGAAGCTCTCAGCCAGATGAAAATTTTGGATTGTGGCTTGTAGGACCTGGCAATCTCGGCACCCCTGTCATAAGCATTTAGAGGCACTTTGGGTTATGTCTTTCCCAAATAAGTACTTGTAAGTCGCCTTGATGTTAATGAGAATTACATGCACACATCAGGGAAAGAATAGTCCCTCTACAATGGGCATGTGACAGCTAAAGTGCATCAGTCAGCAGGGAAACAAAAGAGGTCATAATTTATGTAAAAGGTTCATTTTTAATGTAAATTCTGCCCCCAAATGTTCTGCTTACCAGCTTGAATCTGTGGTATTTGGCAGTGGAAAATGAAAGGGGTGAAAAACTCACTGCTGGCAGGTAAATGCATAATGTGATAGATTGATTTAAAATCCTTGTCATCTTTCTTTTTCACCTGCATACATAACGATCCTCTGTTAGTCATTAGGGCTCCTTGTACCTTCAGCACTCTAAAAAAATATTGGCTTTGAAATGATACTTCATTGTTAAGGAATTTTTGTCAGCTAGCTCCATTTATCGATGTATCAAAGCCGTTTTACAAGAGATAGGCTCCACTTTGGCACTGGTAGCGCATACATTAGGTGCCTTGCGAGGACTTGCATCTCATTCCAGCACTGAGTGGAAGTGCCAAGTGCCACCATGGTACATAATGAGACATGTCACCCGGCGCTGGGGACAGCAAGGGGACGTGAATGAATTGGCCTCTGATGTTTTCTCCTGGCCAGAGATGAGAGGAGCGGGGACATGAGGGGTCACAGCAGACACATGCTTAGGGTGCGACTGCACAGAGTAGCTGAGGACTCCGCTGTCAGAGCCCCCGCGGTGGGGGTAACATATGCCACCAAGATGCATTTTTCTGTTGATCTATTTACACCTCCTCCCCAGACAGCAAGAGCCAAGCCAGGAAACACTCTTTTCCATAGCCATATGTGTGTCTGCAACAAGGGGGTTTTTCAGCATACCGGTGATAGCAGGGTGGGGTGTCACGCTGTTTTGTGAGCAGAATTTTGTAGCATAAGCCAAACCACAGAAAGACTACTACCAAATAACTGCCTCCAAAGCTGTTCAGGCTGTCTTGTGAATTAAATCATTTTTCTTTGTCCTTTTGTTTAGATCTTTACCTTCTGTTGCCAAGCAACTGCACGGGAAAGTTAATGGCAAAGCTCCCCTTTTAGACGAGGCAGGTAGGAAATCTTTGAACGGAGGTGATCCGGTGCGGAAAAGACAAGGACTTTTGGATCTTTTTGTATTTTCCATGAATCCTGGAAACAGAGTGTGCTGCAGCAGAGACAGCCAAAGACAGGGCTTTTCTGTGCACAGTTTATTACCATGTCAGTTCAAGGAAACTAAACTCAAGTGCAGGCTATGTACTGAGACATCAAAAAGAAAACATTGTCGCACCAGTGATTTCCACTCTCAGTTATCCCACCAACAGGACTTCTCCCTCGAAAGGAAAATCTCAACCCAATTTGCTGCCACTCAAACACTCATAGCCTAAGCTTCTGCAGCCCAAGAAAGAATCTCTGCCTTCATTAAATCATAATGAATCTATGAAGAATGCCACAGCTTCCTGCCAGCAATACCTACTGCACCTTCCAGATGATAAACTCAAAGTCCACAGGATCCTGGTGAACTGGAACATGTATTTTTCAGGCTGGAGGTTCATAGTTTCAATAGTAAAAGAGGGGCACAAGACACAAGGAAACTGCTACCGCATACTGGCCGCCACACTCAAGTTGCGCAACTCACCAAACACAGTCACAGGATTCGAGGAGTCCTGACTATTAGGCACTTCCATCCACCACCATCAAACACTCCTGAGCCTGGTCTTTTCCATTCATTGCCTCGCCTATTCTTTTAGTAATATTATTAATGATCCTAGTCCTGTTTTCTAGTTATACCATATAATATCCACACATCTCAAGGCCAGGATTTCAAAGGACTGGTGTTACTTCTAAGTGCATGCTTCATTTTGTAAACTCTTGGCCTTAGAAGGTATTAATTAGATTGGCCTAGTTAGTAGTATTTTCAATTCATGATTTTGCCACGTCTCACACATTTGGCATTTCTCCCAGGAGCTCAGCTGCTGGACTCAGGACACTGCATGGGGACACTTCCAGCTCTCTCGGCAGAGAAGAAACTCTGGGAGAGCTGAAGTTTTGCACCTGAAGACTCAGAAGAGCACAAAAAAATTATTAGTTAAAAACAAGCCTCTTGAGTTTTTAAACAATGACATTAGAGGTCCTGTTTGACTTTTTGTAACACCAAGAATACTAAGTTGATTCAGTGTGAGCTCAAATTTTTAAACTCTGGTCTAGACAGAGCCAAAACAGAAGAATTCACCTCCAAAAGCTGTATGTGCTACTTGTGCCTCATTTAATCTCCGAAGGCCAACAAATGCATTAGCACGAACACGCAAGCAGCATTCATAGAAGACAGACTCAACAAGAAGATGGTTTAGTGTCTGCTGCACGTTTATGGGAACCAGTGGGAGCATGGAGAAAGACACGGGAAAGGCAGAGAACTGCTGAGGGCTCATGGGATGAACTCAGCGGTCCCAAATGGAGCATAAGAGAAGCCCTGCTTCGTAAGGATGCAGACCTGGAAACAACCTCTCTTTCTCTCTCTCTAGCTGGCAAGCCTATTTTGAAGTGAACGTTATTCTATACTCATTATTCTCCACATTTGAAAAAAATTACTATTGCAGATAAAAAATTGTATCATGATAAATAGAAACTGCAATCAAGCCTAATTTTTGTCACATGTATTATGGGTGCAGTTGTGAGAGTTGTGCTGAGGCTTAGCTAATATTCCTACTGTATTTTTCAAAGTTTATAGTGTGATCTGACCTGGCAATTCCTGTGTTTCTATCTAGTCTAGTAACCTGTCTCCGAGAAATGAGAACACCAGCAGCTTCAGAGGACAAGAGATGAAATCTCTCACAGTCAGGTGGCACAATCATCTACCCTATAAAAATATTATCCAGAGCCATAACAGCAAAAGATTGATTACTGAAGACAAACTAGTTCGACTCTGTAACAAATGCCCCATATTTAATAATAGCATACTATTTACAGTTCATTTGCATTAAAAAAGAAAGGCGTCTGCTTTATCACTATCAGCATCACGGACTTTTAGCAGTGATAGAACTGTACACACACATAACCATCTTATCCGCAAGCTGTCAAATGTCCCTCACGACCTTTTTCTTAACACAGTAAAGGTTAAGTTATTTAACCTAGCAAGGCAAATTCAGTTCTAAGCTATAAGAAATAGGAAATGCTCCTGCAGGTTTGAAATCAAGAAGATCCAATTTTAAGATCTCAGCTAAAATTATAGAAAGCCATCAATATGCCAACATTATAACACAGCCCAACTCACATTACTGATACGGTCTAATATTTCCTGCAAATTTCATCTGAAATTATGAAACATTTTATTCTAGTTTAATAGTGTTTGATTATTTTTAATTTAAAGTATTTGTGTGCATCTATATCATATGAGCCTGATAGCCCCTTAGTTCTCCTAATTTAAAACAGGAAATTACACTGTAGATTTTTCTTCGAAGATCTCTGATAAGGTTCACACATGTGGGTACATATGCATTTATATACATGTGCGCGTGTGTCTATTTAGTTGTTGTTGAAGCCTGTGGTTTTTACACTTGTATTTCTGTGTGACGAGATGTGTTCACACCTGACAAGCTCCTTTTGCAGTAAAGACAATAATAAATTTCTCTTTGTAAGCATACTGCTTCTTCAGAATCACCAAACCACCATTAAAATGTTCCTGGTTCTTTGCTAACCGACCTTAATTAATATTAATTATGTATTAATATGAATCTTCTGTGGCAGACATAACGATTCTAGACAGACCATGGACAGATCAAATTGGATCTTTAATTGTATTTTAAAACATGTGAAGTATAAATTCTATATAACGCTATTGAAGCTAAGAGGGCTGGGAGTATGCTGTTCTGCTCTATGTCCTCCATAAGAGACACGAAATAACACATTGACAGGAAACCGCTGGGTAAATATATACGCAAAGCTCAAGGAAAGTGTCTAATGAGCTTCATGTTAATTATTCTCCCTCCTCTCACACACTGGTTCTTAATGGACAAACAGATCAATGCAGATGACCACATTTCAGGTACACGTGGGTTGTTTGCCAAAAGCACCGAAGAACTCCTCTGAAGACATCAGACTTAGCCTGAGAGAGGCCTCTGCACCAAGGCCAGCTGCCACAAGAGTGTGGAGAAGACAACAGGCCACCTCCAAAGAAACTTGTGGAATAAAACGGAAAGAAGATGTTCGTGTAAAGGCTGCCACGCTCCTGTTTTGCTCCCCAGCTGGCAGGCAGCAACTGGCAGCGCATGTTGCTGGAAGTCTGAGCTGCAGAGCCTTCTGATCTTAGGAGATGCTTAGGAGATCTTCTGATGCTTAGGAGATAAGGACAGCTACTGACACTGTGGAAAAAAACAAGACGCGCATTCTAAGGATTTATACTGAGCAATCGCATGCATACATCGACGACTGTATCACG
Organism: Steatornis caripensis; assembly: GCA_013398225.1. Lineage (NCBI taxonomy): Eukaryota > Metazoa > Chordata > Aves > Caprimulgiformes > Steatornithidae > Steatornis > Steatornis caripensis. Next base: position 128,483 of record VZSC01002838.1, read on the forward strand.
CTATCTGTGGCCAAGCATATTGCCAGACACTACCGGAAACTCATGATCTCTCCTCTGATGAATAAGATACCTTCTTGAGCTGGTATTCAGAGATGAGACTTCAGGGTGTGAGGAGCTATTGGGTGCACAGGAATGAGCTATGGAAGAATGTCTGTAGCCATGTGGGCCACCTTTGTGTGTCTGCAAAGAAGGATTTTATCCATCTCTGAGAAATGTACGGAGAGCTGAGCACTCAGTCCCCCCTGACATTTCTCATGCCTGACAGGCTTCTCATGCACAATTATTATTTTAAATTTACCATGGTGCATTGATTTTCCTATTTGAACCTCTTGGTTGTATTTGTGTTGCTTTTTTCTCCCAAGAAAGGTAGTCAGTCGATGTAAAACACCATAGCCAGGAAGTCAAGAGCTTTTCTTTCTGTTCCCAGTACTGGCACTCCCTCTCTCCGTGCCATGGGCATCGTTTCAGGGCTCTGACGTTCCCCGTGCATACAGAATATTGCAACTCTTGCACAGTTCGGAGGAACTTGCTGGCTCCATTTGACCAGTCCCATATAAATACCAGGACTTTTAAGAGCAAGGAACTCTATATGCCATATGGTGTTGATATTAATATATTAATAAATTCCTCCCTAACTGCAACAGATGCTCAAGTCAGTAGTTTAACCATAAAATACAATGCGCTGTTGTGTCCTTTTCTGTAAGAATAAGCCAGATGCTTTTCCACAACATATTGGCAGAAATATGGTGCTATACAGCCAGAGAAAGCAAACTTTACTTCCATTACAGATGAGCCTCTACAGAACTGCTTTTTAAATCTTGCTTTCTTAAAGCTGATTATTTTTGACAAAAGGTTTACTTCCTGATAGCTATCCAGATGATCAAATACTCCTGGAACTGTGAGTGATGTATCATCAAGGAATATAAAACTCCCCTAATGTCACAGTTATATTTTTCTTATTTCTTTTTATAATACCATTAGACAAAGGAAACAAATTAGCGATTTTCATTTTTTCGCCATTAACTATTCTTTTGCTTTTTTATCTTCTCTGTTGACTCTCATTTATCTTCCTTTGCATTTCCTAAGAGAGCAAACAGTGCTAACCTACTTCCCTCATTAAATACAATTTTAATTATTTTTACTTCACCCTTACCTATTAGCTCTCTAAAGTTCTCTTCCAGCTGTATATATTAACACCTCACTATTCTAATCATTCTCTGTTGCAAATATCATCACCTAATTTTGGCACTTGAATCTTTGCTCTTTGATCCTTTAATTGGCATCTACTGTTGAATTCCTGCGGGGCTGTGCTCTTTCACTACTCACCTCCCCAGTAATTTGCATCACCAACTCCTAAGTCTCCCTAGCTGACTGCATTTCAGGATGTGCTTCCACAAACGGTTTAAGCCACCGGAAGACGATGCGGCCACCAAGAAACAGTTATCCTGCCATCTCAGCATCCCTGCGTACATGTTCGCACCCCATTGCTGGCACTGGCATTACCACTCGTGCAACCACACAGTCAGTCACACCACAACTGTTCTTGCAGTTCTTTCTGCTTTTTTTGGTAGCGTAAATTTTCTGGCAGCTCAGTTAATGCCTGCCCAAGGGAGACAGCAGGGCTAGGAGCAGAGACAGAAAGGCAGGACTGCCTCTTTTGGCCTCAGGGCACATGGCTGGATTTACAGCATGCATGGAACTGCTGGCTGGTAAGTGCAAAAACCACACAGTAACAGGGAGAAATGTGCATTTAGATTTTTCCAGCTACCACTTTTCTGTTTTAATCACAATCACAGTTCTATGCTGCCAGTGCATTACCCTTTTGGGGAAGGGGTTGCTGTTTGCTTCACTGAACTGTTGAACCTTGCTAGGCCTTCAGTTCAGCCAAAAGCAAAACACACAACCAGAAACGGACAGGTCTTGCAATCCTTAGTCATCGACTTCAACAGGAGTTTGTCTGGAGGGGAGGAGGGAAAGCCGTTAACGAATAGGTCTAAAAATAAACGCAAGGGTTTCCTGACATTGTTTTCTGGTCTGCTGTATTCCCCTTATGAGAGAAAAAGAACAGTTGGATTCAAACTGCATTTTAGTTTGTTGTTAACTTCAGAACCCAAGAAAATAGGTAAGTAATAGCAGGACTCAGAAGCGAGAGCTTATCTTGACTGTAGCCATTATGACCTTCACTTCTATTGTTCCTAGGGTTTGTGAGAGAGAAAAGAAATCACTCACCATTACCAGTACCCCTTCAAGTTATTTGTTACAAGTTTCGGTATCCAAAGGCTTAACACTTAAAGGATTATTTTTCCTCCAAAAACTAGACCACTTTTAAAAAAGAAACCAGTGTGCTACATTTATAGGTAACATCTTAAACTCCGACATGTCAGAGAATATAATGAAAGCTCTAACTGTTTCTTTCGGTATCTTCAGGGAACCTGTCAGAAATTCTCCCACATCTGCAGCAGCCAAATATGCAACTTTTCTAGCAACATATCTATCTATGTCACAGGACAGGCTTAAAAAAGAAGCAGCAATATTGATCTTTCAGAAATCTATACAAAAACTATTTAGGTTCATCTATCTTGGATACCATAATTATAGAGCACAGCTCTGACTGTTCAGATTCCTTGATGCATGCTGAAAGCTAGTAGTTGGAGTACTTATTTTCTCCTTCGGATTATCTTATTGCAAACTGCCCTGAAGATTTTAAAAGAAATCCACAAGTTTTCCTAATGGTTTAAAAAGTGAACGAGTCCATTTCTTAGCCCTTTTTTTCCGTTAGGCAAGATGTCTGTAACAGCCGAACTCCATTGGGGCCTGGAGGTATCTGGGGTCTGTTGTACTGATGTAGCAATCCCTTGGGAGGTACTGCGGTGAAATGAATCAACAAGACACAGAAGGTGCTGGGGCAGTTGGTGCTGATGGCTCACCAACTTGGGATGACACAGCTACAACTGCCTGTGTGCTGATTTCTGCGACAAACCTGGGCTGCTTTGTTAGAGTCATTACAACAGCAGGAAATTCACTTCTGCTGCATCATCTCTCAAAAGAAAATGTCTACAACTAAAAACAAAACGAAAATGAATACAGTAGAACAAGCAGGATGTACTTATGTACTGGTTTGGCTGGAATTGAGTTAATTTTCTTTATAGCAGCCTGTATGGTGCTATGTTTTGGATCTCTGACCAAAAGAGCGTTGGTCAGAGTGATGTTTTAGCTATTGCTGAGCAGTACTTACACAGCATCAAGGCTTTCACTGCTCCTCACACCACCCCACCAGCGAGGAGGCTGGGGGTGCTCAAGAGGCTGGGAGGGGACACAGCTGGGACAGCTGACCCCAACTGACCAAAGGGATATTCCACAACGTATGACATTATGCTCATCAATAACAGCTGGGGGAAGAAGGGCCAGGGGGGACATTGGCAGTTATGGCATGTGTCTTCCCAAGTAACTGTTACACGCGATGGAGCCCTGCTTTCCTGGAGATGGCTGAACACTCGCCTGCCAGTGGGAAGCAATGAATGAATTCCTTGTTTTGCTTTGCTTGTGCATGCAGTTTCGCTTTGCTTGTTAAACTGTCTTTATCTTGACCCACGTGTTTTCTCACTTTTGCCCTTCTGATGTTCTCCTCCACGCTGCTGCAGGGGAGTGCACGAGTGCCTGTGTGGGGCTGAGCCACCTACCATGCCTACCAGGGTTATAACCCTTAAAATAACAACTTATTACACCTTTTTTGCTGTTCCAGTCAGCCTTGACTTCATTTAACAGAGTTTAAGATCCCAAAGGATGATTGGTTCACCCCATATGACCCTCAGTACACAGAAAGTATAATTCACTCACAACGTTAGGTCAAAGATATTTGCTTGACTAAAGGTTTCCAGTGTGAGGAACAAGGGTCGGTTTAACTGGTGCAATTTGCTGAGGGACAGATTCTCAGCTGGCTCGCTGCTTCCCATCGTCCTGGTCCTCTGCCACTGCAAAGCACACAGCTGCTCTAGCTGTTCCTCAGAGCACTCCCATGCATTTTGCTAGACCTTCCATATCTGCTGGGACCCCACATCCTTTTGGCCTGGGTGAGCAGCTATGCATCACCACCCTGACTTCTTCTAGGCAGGAATTAGAGGCCCAGGGCAATAGTGCTGTGTTACCTGCTACTCTTTTAACTTTTAGTTCCTACCCATCGGGTCACACTGCTCTTGGTTTTTGGGGGCAAAGTGTCTTGAACACAAGTGAAGATGCTATCAGCATTATTTCTCTGTACATATCCTGTTTTGCTCCCTTTTTCTTTCAGGTTCTGCCCTCCCTGTGACTTCTCCATGACCTTACTGCTTGGTCTGTGTGAGTGCCTCTGGTTATTGTGTGTCTACGCTCAGCTGCTTTCCTGTTATTGCTTTACCCTGATCTGCTGCGTGTGCTCCCAGCAGACAAAATACAAGTGGGAGAAGGCTGAAGCCGTAGTCAAAAAGCATTAATTGGGAAGAACAATATATTTATCTGAGGGATAGGGGAATGAAAAAAATCTCAAAACCCAAAACTGTACTAGATATAACAGAGTATGACCACAGGTTCCCAGTTTTCTTCTGGTGTAGTTTAATGCGACAGTTCAGCTTACAGAGAAGATATGCGTGCTGTCCTTCACCACTCCGTTCAGTGAGCTTCAGCTCAGGAAAATGGCTAATTACATCAACTGATATTCGAGACAACTTTGGAAAACACTCATCTACAGACCTAGGGCTGCCACCTTTTCTTCGAACTTTCACTCTCCTTCTCACCAGCTCAAAGCCTTTGTTTTGCTGGAGGGTAGTGTGTACCGGGCTGGCTGGAGAAGCCACCGCATCCTTGATGGGAGGCAGAACACAGAGAGGAGCCAGCCGGGCCAGGAGGCAGCTGTCTTCTCTACATCGATGCAGAGACCAGTCACCAGCTCGAATCCCTTCTCCAGCTCCTGCTCATCTCCTGATGATATAATTACTTGACCAAGCCCCAGCTACATCAAAGACAAACTTGATCTCTGAACCATGACGTGCTCTCCGGACAGTGAAATTTTTACAGTCGGGAGGAAGCACACAAGAGGAGCTTTTACAGTCAGGACAGAGCTGGAAATAGAACATTTTGGGATGCTGAGCATTGACTGCAGACATTCTTCTTTGTGAGAAAAGACCAGTCTGAAGTCTGACTCATTGTATAAAAATAAAAATTACACACAAATACACAACCAGGGAGTATTTGCTGTAAAGCTATGAATATAGTTTAAAGCTGGAATGGACCACTGTGATAATCTAATTTGGTTTCCTACAGGCATTAACTATTAGAATTTCCCAAATTCTTGATTTAGAAGAATAGTTTGACAAAATTTATTACAAGCCTGTGACTTATTATCCTCCTTACTAATAAATTGTACTTTTATCAGTGAAAATTGAGATAAAACGTCCTAGTTCTACAGTGAATGTAATGCAGTAAAACATTGGTTCCTTTTCTCATAAAACATTGAAATCACAGGTTGAAATTCATATCAAATTGTAAATATGTAAATAGAGGGTTTCATTGTTGTGACAGANAATTGTACTTTTATCAGTGAAAATTGAGATAAAACGTCCTAGTTCTACAGTGAATGTAATGCAGTAAAACATTGGTTCCTTTTCTCATAAAACATTGAAATCACAGGTTGAAATTCATATCAAATTGTAAATATGTAAATAGAGGGTTTCATTGTTGTGACAGACTTTTAAAATAGTCAAATACATATAGTGTTGGCATTACTGAAAACCCGTGTAGAAACCTGGTTTGTATCCAAAGTCAGTTAATCTCTTTCCAAAATGCATTATAAACAAGAATTGATTTGGTAACATTTTAAAATTGTATTATCAAGAAAGCCAGGTCTAAACGTACCATTTTAACTTGATTTGCCATTTCTCATTATCATTTTACTATTTATTTTGTCCCATTTTTCAATTGAATGACTTAAGTATTGCCCTTGAGATGCTCCTATTTATAGCATATCTTAGAATTTATTAGGTTCACAAAAATTCAGTCGATGATGTTGACCTTTACAAGAAAGAATCACTCAGACTCCTTAATTCCATTTCACTGCATTGCAGTGGTAGCTATCTTTCTCCATTTTATCTAAATTTTACTTATTAATTTCATTATCCTAAGGCTGCCTCAAACTGGAGGACATTTTCAAGCTTCAGTTTTCCATAGCTTCTTTATTAAATGCAAATTTTCTCCTTCTGTAGTTTTCCTTTTCAGTGAAAACTTAGG
>VZSC01002843.1:0-25753 GCA_013398225.1 Steatornis caripensis
GCCCAGCGGCGCCCCATGTCACCGTGGAAGGGGAAAATAAAAATAAAATAAAAATGCCAAACCCCGCAAACGCAGCAGGCTCTTCTGCGGCCTTTACCTCCCCCACACGAATAACCTCAGCGCTGCACCCCAGCAGAGCCCCGGGGGCCGCAGCCCGCTGCCCCCCGACCCGCGCGCCACGCCGCACCGCGAGGCGAAGCCCGGGCAGAGCCGGGAGCCGCCTGTGGCGCCCGGTGCTTCGCCGGCCCAAAGCGAGCGGCACGCCGCTGCCTGGCCAGCATGCCGCCTTCCAGTGCCTCGCGCCCGGCCACCGCGCGAGCGTCGGCTGGCGCGTGAAGCCCCGAGGACGGCGCTGGCGCCTGCTTCGACATCCAGCCCTTGCGCGAGTCGATAAACGCCCTTATGAAAACACGGACGTCCGACACGTTTTTGCTAACGCCAGGGGCGGTTGGTGCCGTTCGCCTTCCGCCGCTGCACGGGAGAGAATTTTATCGGGGAAATGAAAATAAACCCCAAGGAGCCCCAGCAAAGCTGCCCGGCTTGCGGCGAGCGAGCAAGTTGTGCCGGCCGAGATCTCGGCGAGCAGCCCGTGGCACCTGGGCACATCTTGTCCCCCAGCTGCCGCTGCGAGGGTGTGCCGTTATCAGCCACCGCCGAGGCCGTCGGCGCGGAGACGGGCTGCAGGGGATGGCGGCGCTGCCAGCCTCCGGGGAATCGGCTCCGGCCCCCGCTGGCCTCGGTGGGCCTCGTTAGCCCGAACGCGTCCTCCTCGCTGCTGACGGGGTCGCACGCTGCCGGAACGCCTGGATGATAAATGCACTCCCTGCTTTCGGGGTGACCCTGCCCTCCATGATGAATGCCGCTCCGTCCGCTGGTGGGAGCCGGGGAGAGCGCTGCAATTTCTCCAGAAGGATTGCAAAATTGCTTTGGAGAGAGACGGGAAGGCGGCCCCGGCTCCCAGAAGCTTGCGCTGCGGTTGTGAACCATCCCTTGCCGGAGGTCCCAGGCCTGAAATCCCGGCCCCAAACGCAGCCCCGCACGCGGCTGATGTGCAAGGGCCTGGGACGGTCCGACACGCGGTTCTTGCCCGGCACCCACCCCAGCTCCGGCGGCTGTGTTCCCATCCCCTCCATGGCGTTCCGGCGGGATGGGAAGGAAAAGGGCCCGTGGCCGTTTGTGTGGGGAAAAACCAGCTTGGGCCCTTCGTTAGGAAAACTGATGAGGGGAAAAAATTGAAGGCAGGGAGCAGCGGCAGAGGGGAAAGGCTGGAGGGTCCCTCCGGCCGGCTTGGCAGTGCCCTCAGCGTTCCACGCGGGGGTCCCACCGGCGAGGCAGAAGCAGGGCTGAAAATTGGGCTTGTGCCTCCTTCCCGGGCCCTGCTTCCCGAGTGCTTCCCTTGGGATTCGGGAGCCACCCGGGGACTGTGGAGCATCCGGGGGGGCCCACAGCAGCGTGGCAGAGCGAGGTGGGGGTCGTTGCAGAGGCGTGAGGGCTGCCGGGGGGCGCGGGGCCGGCAGGCAGATGCCGCGTCTATTTTCTCCTCCTCGTTCATTTTGGTTTCTGCGTGGGTGGCTCATGTGAACAGAAAGGTGATGGGCAAAGCACTGAGCGAGAACAGCCTGTCCTTTTAAACACCTAAATTTAAGCCGGTGATTTGGGTGCTCTTGCAGGGTCGCGCGTGCCTGCGATGTTTTCGGAGAGCCGCAACAGCCACCGGCTTCAACCCCCCCGCCCGCCACCGCTTTCTCCGAGCAGATTTTTCCCCTGTGAATCACGGCACCATCCTTCCGGATCAAATTTTTTTCGACCTTGTCACAGTTCTTATTGTCATGAACCATCGAAAGGTATTCGCATCGAAGCCGTATCCCAAAGGGCAGCTAATTTTTAGCAGTCTGGCACGGCGCTTGTCAGTGGGCACAGACGGAGAGCGGTGGAGTTTGCAAACCCTCATCTCGCCGCCACCTCGGTCCCTGCAGCACCCATCCCCCAGCCCCCCGGGGACGCTGGGTCGGGGGTGCCGCATCTCAGCCCTCGTCCTGCAACACCGGCACGCGCTAACGGCCAATTAGCAAGGCTCCCCCACAGACTCGCTGGCAGCCCTGTCGCAGAGATGCCACCAGCTGCAGGGCGCTTTCTTGTCTCCCGGGTGGAAATCGGAAGGGTGAAACTAGAGTGGCGGAGAGGTATGGGTGATGAGGATGGTGGGGATCTCGTGCCGCCGCAGCATCCTGGGCCCCCAGCGATGGCCGGCTGCATCCCCCACCTGGCCGCCCGGACCTCTGTGCCATGCCAGCAGACCGTCACCGCCACCGCGAAGCGTGCGGGGAGGAGGGACGGAGGGAAGGAGACGGTGCCCCGCGGGGGAGGAAGGAACCCCTTCCTCAGCCCCAGCAAACTGAAAAACCCCAGCACAGCCCCAGCAAACTGAAAAACCCCTGCTATCGCAAAGATAACGCCCAAAATACCCTCCCCCCCCCGACAAGCAGCTGCTCACTAAACCCATTTTTAATTATACAACGCACCAACGGAAAAAAAATGACTTCTTCGTCTCCAACCCATTGTGATAAATGTTATTTCAGTCAGCGCCGGCAGATAAAATCAAGTTGAAGCCACATGCCTTAAATACGAGGCTTTATCTGAGCGGAGTTTGGAGCCTGACCTTTACTGTGGCGCGGTGCCGCGCTCTCTGCCGAGCGCCGACGGCTTTCAGCGCCGGGAGCGCACGCAGCACCCGAGGCACCTCCAAGGTGGCACCCGGGCCAAGGGAGAAGAGAGGGAGGGGGAGAGGTTTTCCTGGCCGGGGATGGCGGGGAGGGCTGGAGGGGCTCCGCGACGGACGGGCTGCCTGGCGGAGCGGGACGAGCAGGCAGTGCACGTGGGTTATGGCAGCCTGCACCGGGGCAGGCAGCTGGGCACAGATGTGGTGAGGGCAGCCGTGGGACGTGCACCGAGCTGCCACCGGCCTCAGGCACCTGCGGGTGACGTCACCAGCAGCGAAAAGTCCCAAAGCCTGCCCACCCTGACCCCTCTCCTGCCCAAAGGGTGACTCCGTTGGAGCAACCGGGCATCACGTCCTTGCGCCTCAGGTCTGCATCCCCTGTGCCGGGCAGGGACCGAACCCGGCTCCTCCACGCCCCAGGTGAGCACTGAGCCGCCAAATTTAAAGCAAAACAAAATAAACCAGAGTTATTACTCCTCCACCAGCTCGCCCTGTGTCCCTAGGAGCTATTGTGAACACACAAAGGTTATATACGTAAAAATAGGTGCGTGGGGTTTGTATATACTTACGTCTGTCTGTTAAAGAAAACTGTCGCTACGTGGGATGTCATTATTCTTCACCCACGCGCAGCGGTGACGTGGCGATGGACCAAGGGACAGTCCCTCAGCAGCCTCTTCTGGAGGCAGCGGTGGCTGAGAACGGCCCCGGCGTGACCCGAGTGGTCCCTGGGCTGGGGCATCCCCCGGGGGCAGTCACTTCGATTCACTGCTGGCTGGAGTTAATTTGTCACCTGGTTAATGGGTATTTGAAGCTGGGTGAAGTTATTCGCTGTCCCTAACCAGGCTGAGTGACATTGCCTTGGGTGCCGGTAATGCCTCGCCCTTACGGGAACCAGGGCCGCTGGTTCGTTAGCGTGCGCCTAACTAATTAGCAAGGTGCCCGCAACTTTTAACAACCTCAAACTTCTTTTTAATACTTTAAAAACCACAGTTAGGAAATCTGGCCTCTGCCGAGCAACAAGCAAGGGCTTGGCCAGCGGTGCTTGGTGACGGGTTGCCACCAGCAAGCAACGGAGGACCTGGGAGAGAGCGAGCCCCAGGCCCCAGCTGGGGGCCCCGGCTCGCCACCGCGGCACCATGGCAAAGGGTGAAAAGTGAGTAAACTTGGGTTTTCTGCAGAAGAAAAAGCGAGCCACCCACGCGCCAGGAAATCTCTCCTCTCCGTGTGGGTGGTGGGGGCCCCAAGATGAGTTATCTCTAAAGGGCGGCTCTGGGGATACCTAGAGATCTTCATCGGCGTGGATTCAGCGCGCGCCGAGGAGGAAATATCAGCGTCGCCAGCTGGGGCTTCGGGTTTTTGTGTTGTTGTTTTATTTCAAAGCTCTTTTTTAGCAGCTCGTTTTAAAATCAGTTAGAAAAGAGGAGCCTCCACCTGCCCGGGTCGTCCCTCCGTGGACCCGCTCGCACAGCCATGGCGCCGGCCGGCCCCTCCTGGGGTGGGTTTACCCTTTATCCCTCCTCCTTTCCTGTGGGATGCGCGTGCAAAGGGATGGCGGGACCCCCAAATCCCACTCCCAGCAGGGGGCCGGTGCGGGGGCTCCTTGTTTAAGGCCAGTTAGTGGGAAATAACCGGGCACAGGCAGGCAGCATCCCTTCAGCCACCCCACCTCAGACCTCCGCTCCCCCACGAGGCTCAGCTATAATCATTCGTAGCAAAACTAAGAGCCCAGAAGGATAAAAGCAAGGCGACTGCAAGCAAAAATTCCGCCCGCTGCCTGCACTGCAGGCATCCTCGGAGCTCATGCCCGCACCCGGCTTCCTTGGGATGCCCTTAGCCGTGCTCGCAGGCAGACGGGATGCTCGCCAAGCGAGGAGGGATGCACGGCGAGTTCTAGCTAACACCTATCTACCATATATAACGATGTGAAACTCCTACACCCACGCGAGCTCCTCCACTCGCAGCGGGGGCTGACATTTAAGCTGCAGAGGCTCCCGCGCAGCTGGCGGCACAGCTGGCGGGGCACACCTGTACCACAGCCGCTGCAGGGGACAAAAAAAAAATCACTACAAGGTGGGGCAGGCAGAAATTAGCACAAATTAGGGGCAAACGGGAGGTAAAAACCCCATTGCGCTCACAACGCAGCGTCATACGCCGCTCGGAAAAGTGCTCCGCGCTTTTCGGAGCAGCGTATGACGCTGCGTTATGAGATGAAGAATTAAAAATATATGTGTATTTACTATATTTAAAAACTTGAGCCTGGCAGGGATTTTTGCCTGGACAGAGAACGGCTGGTGCCAGCTCAGCTTGCAAGAAAAAAAACTGAAGGGGGAAAGAAAAAAAGCAAGCCCAGCATTGAATGTTTATATTTCCACCAGCTACAAGGAGGTTTCTCCAGCTGATCTGCTTCACGGCGCAACTTGCTGCAGCCGATTTGTTAACCAGCTGCTTCATTTCAAACCCGAAGGCTTTTCCGCACACCGCAGAAAGCCTAACAAGAAGCAAAGCAGGCTGTGTTAAAAGGTAATCCGAGACTTATTTGCCATAAAGGCGGGCAGAGGAGCGCCAGCCGCAGGGACGTGCTCGCTGCGGCTGGAAGGAAAGATCCCACGTTGCTGCGTGACGTGGAAAAGGTTTTCCCAAAGCAAGGAAGGAGCAGTGCTGCTGGGGCTCCCGGACCTGCAGGCAGGTGGACAGGCAGCTGTGGAGCCCGGGCACGCAGCACCGCATCCTCTGGAGAGGCATCGGCACGGGGCAGGTTTGCTGCTGGAAGCAGGGAGAAGAGCAAGAGGCTGATGCGAGACTTCCAGTACCCCCGCAACAGAGCTGCCCGCAATTCCAGCTCACTGCGTGGCCGCCTTCCCCGCTGCGGCCCCTCGGCCAGGACAGCAAACCCCACGAAAACCCAACCCCTCCACCCCTGCCCTTCCTCAGCTTGGCTTACCCATGGTCTTGAAGTTGGACCGTTTAAGCAGAGGAAAAAATACCCCTGAAATACAGCGAGAGGCAGAGGGATTTATGAAAGTCTGTTGTTTGTCTCCCTCCTGTGGATAAATGCACAAATAAAATTAATGCCCTCACCGCCCACCCCTCCCCAGGGCTCTGCTGATAACACATCCTTTCTCCCATCCGTTTTCACGGGACTGTAACCCAGGGCACTGCGCGAACACGACCGGGAGCAGCATCGGGATAACTGACGATAACATCCCGCAGGCCCCCGCTGCCCCCGAAGCCTGCCGCCGCGAGAGCACTCGCCAGCTTCTCGACAGGCTAAGGCCATGCGTCGCTCGTACACGGTTTGAGGGAGGAGGATTTGCAGGCAGCGGAGCCAGGCTGACAAAGTCTGAACGCTGTATTTTCACATGCCACACACACGCCGAGCACCGATTTCCCTGTGCGGCACTGCTGGTTCTCGTCTCCCCACTATGTTTTCTTCTTTACAAATCATCGCAAGCTCCATGACTCCTGGTTACGGCTCCCGGTTTCATCCACGGATGGGAGGAAGGGCCTCAGCGAGAGAAGCATCTCTGTGTTGGGACTGGGCAGCCAGGGAGTTCTTGCCAGCGCATGGGAATCCCAGAAGAGGAGGGGGAAGGCAGGCCAGGGTCTGGCTAGAAAGCCCTCCAAAGCGATCGTAGTCGCGGCTCCGGAGAAAGGTGGCACGGCCTTGTTTTAGCGGCAAGCCTCAGCTCAAGGACGCAGGGAAACAAAAAGGAACGTCGCTCCAGGGCAAGGGGAGCTCGAGGGGTACCGTCCATCCTTCGCAGTGCCGATCGGCCGCATCCAGCTGTTCCGTTTAAATGCTCAGCCGCAAGAACGAACACAGGGAGCAAGTTTTGCTTCGAAGCAAGGCAAGCAGAGAAAACCTGCACCCGAGGCGTTTGCTTGGCGTGAGTGAACGCAGATATTGCCCTGAAGAAGCAATGGCCGTTCTCCCCCGAGAGAGCGCAGCCTGTGCTCCCAAGCCGGGGGAGACAGCCCAGCGCAGATGCCGCCGTGGAGCTGGTGTGTTCAAGGTGCCCGCCAGGTTCCTTTGGAGCTCGTGGAGTTCAGGTCACTCAAATTGTTTTGGCATTTAGCGTTTGACAAAATAGCTACAAAGTCAAGCCAGCCTCGTGCAAACTCGAGCGAGCGACTCGCGTGGGCAGCAACGATCCAGTGCGTTGGTGTACGGCCACTGTAATTAAGAAATGTAAAAATAGATAAGAAGGAAGAGGGGACACTTTTAAAGGAATGCGTTCCTGGCATTTTCCCAGGAAATATTTCGCAACACTCTGCCACAGTAAAGCAAACAAAAGCTTATAACAAACAGAAAACAACGCTTTCAATTCCAGTAAGGAGAGGCATTTGCCTCTAATAATTGTGGCTGGTCAGAAGTGACTTTAACAAAAGTGGCAAGTGTGATTTCAGTCCTACCTAATCTAGATCTAATCTGTGAGCCTCGGTTTCTTTCAGCCTAACAGTTCCTGAAAGGGTAGAGCCGGAGAGCGACCCTACGAGCTGCAAACCTCAAAGCGTTGCAATACCAGCACCGGGAGCGCTGCTGCTCACCTGCACGCTCGTCTTGTCGCCGACTCAGAGCAGCGTTTCCTCCTATTCGTTAATTATCTGCAGCAGGGTTTTTGGGAGAAGAGAGACCTACAGACAACCTGTCCTCCTTACCCGTGCTGAGCATGGGTCTTTCCCTGATGAGGTGTAGAAAGCTACACGAGTTCACGGTCTCGTAGTCCCCGCCACACGCTACTTCACTCCCAACAGCCGTCTTCACTTCTCTTAGGAGAGATGCTGGAGTCTCCCACGATGGTGGGGTCTCAGCCTGGAATGACATTCCCATTTCCAACAACTCTCTCCTCCCCAAAGGCCGCACCGTTCTTCCTCATCCTCAAGACCTTACACAACACTTTACATTTCAAAGCTCAGCCTGCCCTTCACCTGGCTGGGCTGCGATCGTCACCCGTACGCTTCCCGGCCTCTACACAAGAGCTAAGCGTGGCCAGCGCAGTTGGTCTGAACTCGTCATCGACCTTGCTTTCGGGTCAGAGCAGCCAACTTCCCGAGGTCCCTTCAACACGAGCGATTTGATGGGCTTTTTCAAAAAATCCCAGGGGAGGTCGAACACAATTACTTCATCCGTACAATACTTTTCACCAGCTTTTTTTGCCCCCTTAGAAACACGCGACATTGTGACAACTGTCTACAGTCTCCAGCATGCCCACGCCTCCCAAACTGGATAAGTTAAATTAAAAAGTAATTTTACTGTAATTTTTTTCCACAAAGGCACAGAAAGATGCATGTTGTCATTGCTAAGGTTAACCCTAAGAACATTTATTTTTAAAGCAAGTTATTACAAAAAGATTTCACATCGATAAAACGCCAGTCCTCATCAACCGTGCAAACTAAACGCTTATTTTCGTGCCCGTTTGTGTTCTATGAGCAACACAACAAGCCTGTTCCGAAGGAACTTTATGTCCTTTGCGTATGACTTGCAAAATAAGTCCTTCAGCCTTTTGCGCAAAGCTCCTAGAGACGGCAGGCTGTGGCAATTGGGGATGTTTAGCATGCTCTCAAAGAACTCTTTCCACAGGTCAGCATTGGCAAGCCTGCAAAGGAACAAAAACGCGTCACAAAAAAAGTTTCTAAATCCAAGCTGTTAAAATACTCTTCTGTGTTTGTACCCTGCTCCCTCCCTAGTCACAGGCTGGAGCAACTGCAGACGCGGCGGTGACGCGATGCCGTGGCATCCGCTGCGGCACGCTGCTTAGCGCGCCAGTGGGATTTTTCCTCGTTAGTTGTTGTTTCCTCCTTCTGGGCAGCAAGAAGCCGAGGACGCCGTGCGATTCGCCACGTCCGCTGCCAAAACGCTTCCTGCGCTTAAGTCAGCAACTTCTCTGAAGCAGTTCACACGCGCTGAGCCCCCAGTTTACAGGGCATCAAGAAGCGAGCGCATGCAACACTAAAAGCTGTGAGAGAAACGAACCCCAGAGAAAGCTGGGGCTAATGACACACCCTTCTAGACAAGGCAAGGTTTTGAAAAGACTTTTGGCACCAACCTTCTGAAGGCTCCCTCGGGCTTCCAGATGCCATTTTCATTCTTCACTTTCATGTAGGTACCAAAGAGCATGCAGTAGACCGTTGCTGCAATGCCAAAGTAGTCTGTCTGAACAAAGCATAAACAAGTTTCATATTAAAAATGTATTGAGACCACTAAAAAGTACCCGAAAAACACTCTGCGGAGCCAGCGGGGCAAGGTGTGGAAGAAGAGGGTTCAGGATGGCATTTCTAAAGCGGCAATCTGAACCTACAACTCTGCTGCAAAAGTCCAGTATTTCTACACTCCATTTATACACGCCAGATGCACGCAGTAAGCTCCAAACGTTCAGGCTGCCTATGCAATCCCATACCTGGTAGTTCCACGGTTTCTGCGTCAGCATTTCAATGCACTGAAATCCAGATGTTTCACACCTTGCAGTGAACGCAGTTCCTTCAGGAAATAGTTTCATGTCTATGCTCTGTCCCAAGTCAATGAGGGTCAAGCCGTGAGAGAGACCATCTATGTCACACGTGTCATTGTCCAGAAACCTTCAATCACGATGACACAGATCACGTAAGTATCAAGGCTATGATACCACGATACGCTGGCATCTCAGGTAGCAAAGGGAAATACTTGCCTTTCCCCAAGTATGAAATTGTCAGGCTTAATGTCACCATGAATGATTTTGCAGCTGTGGAGCTCTTCCACCATATAAAGGATTTTTACCGCAAAGTAGATTACAAGCGCTTGAGGCATCACCTTCTCGGGAAACTTCTTGTAAATGTTTATGGCATTCTGGAAACAAAAAGACAGGGAAGAACCACCAGCTACACAGAAACGACTCAACATGGAGTACAGGTCCATGTGGATAAACACCCAATATGTTCACGAGGAAGTTCCGCGAAGCGGAGAGTAGAGGAGACAACCGAATATTGTAATATACTAGCACTCCAAAAAGAACATAGATGTTCCAGAGCACAAGCTGACCGCACTTACCAGCAACGTTCCATAGTTGTAGAGCTCACCAACCAAAATGCTTCCGTTTTGAAAGAAATGAGCTGAATAAAAGTGGATGTAGAGGTGGCGTGTACTTGGATCGAGCCTTTCTACCAGCTGTGTCGCTATATAGAACTCCCAAGGGTTGGCAGGCTTCTGGACCTGTAACCAAAAAGTTGATTCACTGGGAAAATCTTTTGGCATTAAAGCAGAAGTTCCGCTCAGGCTGGGGTTTCTTTGTTGTTGTTTTTTAATGGCAGAATAGGCATTTTCCCTCTTGACCAAGTAAAATACTTGTATCTACAGTAATTAACCTCGGATCGGTCCAGTCAATGATTAATCCTCTTGAATCAAGACTTCAGTTATACGCCACAACTCTGGTCTGGCCTATACACTCTTTTATGCTATTTAAAACGTCAGTGTTCCTGCAACACCGATGTTTCAGCTGGCAACAGATGTTTTGTATAAGAGAGAAGGCTTCTGAAGTCAAAACGGGAAAACTCTTGTGATTCCTTTCCCCACTGTTTCCCTTGCTACACTGGTACCTGACGCTCACAAAGGAACCTTAAGACACCTTTACATACTGGAAGGCCCTCAGTTAAGGTGTTAACACAAAAATTTTTTTTTTTTCCTGAAAGGTTAAACGCTGTGGAGGAGATCCACGAAAAGGTTCCAGAGATAGACCTAACGTGGACAGGTGAAGGGTGTGCACGTGCGTCAACTCGATCCCACGACCACGTCTCAGCCAGGCTGTAGCAACTGCACACGCGTCCTCTCAGCCAGCAGCAGACGCAGGGCTGCCTGTCCTAGCACAACCCTCTCGGGCTAAGCTGACCTCACAGTTGCACAGGCTTTCCTTTTGGCAGTGGTTCTGATGTAAACACACGCTATCATCTGTTGCTCGTTCCTGCACGAAGCAGAGCGGGAGCTGCTCAATCTACAATCACCAGCAAGACAAGCATGTTTATTAATAAAACTGTACCAGCGAGGTATCGCCCAGCAAAGTCTGCGTAACAGCCAGCTGCCACCAAACAGGCTGGCTGTACCGCAGGCAAAAACGCTTGCGGAAAGCTAGCGGGCGTGTATCTGGAACGAAGAGCAGCCCTTTCCGTGCGATCTAGAAGCAAGAGCAATTTTATCATCCGTTCCCCTACATTTTAATTCACTGTAGGCTACGAGCACTTGCACAAGTAGCTGCCTTTGTTCAGGTGAGAAAGATGGCGTGGCTGTAATTCTCAGTCCTTAGGATACTTGTGACTACTTTACAAAGGAAAGGTGAAGAAGCAAGTTGAGTCAAGAGGATAAATAACTTCCCGTGTAGAATGAATTCTGATTCATTCACGGCACTCAACCCGGACGAGGCTCAGGATAGACCGATATGCTTTACTTCACACTTACAAACAAGAAAACTCGGCAGAATCCACCCAGGGTCAGTGTCGTTACTACAAGACTCATGAATTTGCCAGCAGAGCTATTCTGAACCAACACTACTTACCTTGAATATTACTTTCTGATTGTTTCTAGGGTTACTTGCATCCAGAACAGAAGCCTGATAGACTTGGGCAAAAGCTCCCTCTCCAACCAAGCAGTCGACGTGGAATGAGCTGGAACCTTTAACAGATTAACGACGTTAAGTCCTGCTTGCAAACTTCACAGCAGAGACATCACCGCTCAGACAAGGAAAAAAGGAAAAGAAAAAGCGCCAGCCATATACAAGTTACTGCTTTAAGCCTAGGGCCGGCCTTTCTGTAGAAGGGAGCCCGCACTCACTCCTGAGAACAGAAGTGCTGTGAAGCGCCACATACTAAAAATCAGTGTTTCTATTTTAGTCTGACTCCCTGGAAGTAATCAAATTCCAAAGTGCGTTCCTTAAAAAGTAAACACTAGTGTCTAAGTCATACAAGTATGTTGCAATTACTGTCATACGGATTTTGTTGACAGAGGACTGCTGCTGTTCCGCACAAAGTTTGGGAGTTGTGTCACAGATTACCAGGAAAGTATAACTCCCTACTCAAAAATGCTGGGGCTACAAAAGACAAACAAAAAAACCCAGGTCTAATTTCAAATCTGAGGTTCAGACAGTCTGGAAGCTGTCTAGATACAGGTGGAAGCAAGCTGAATCGGAAAAATGCTTCAGAAGTTCCCTGAAAAACTTCCAAGAAATGCTTCACAGTGAAATGTTTGAAGCAGCTCTTACCCAGTGGGAGTTCAGCCTTCAGCCTGATGGACGGAAGAGTAGATTTCCATTCAAAGTAGTTGGCATAGGTGTGGAGTGGTTTAGGAAGCTCCGATAAGAATTTGGAAATCAATTCCTTATCCCAAGGGTTCTCAACAAGGACTTCGTGGAAGGAAGAAAAATAGTTAAGCTCTAAGAAAAGTGTCGTTTCAAAGAGGTAACACAAGCTTATACTTGAATGAGTAAGACTGATTTAAAAAAAAAAAAATCAAACAAACGAAAGAGGGATGGTAAGTATTCCTCAATTTTGACAATCCAGCTTTTATACCTATGCCTTCCCTGTTAAAGTCGCCCAGAACAGCAGATGTTTCTGAAGTATTTGAGTCTCAGCTAGCAAAGAACCCTTAGGTACTCCTGTACTTCAGAATATCGTCGGCATCGCTTAATACAGGTCTGACCCACACTTGCCCTGCCTTACATCACTTGCAGGTACACAGCAATCTCCTTGCAGGTGCCACAGCACAGTTTGCTCACTGCAGCGACCACCTTCGTGGCGGAACCAAGTGCTGCTGCGAGAGCAGGACACCGCTCCGCTCTCGGACTTGACGGAAGAAAACTGTAGGCAATGCTCCATACCTACAGCTCTAACACTCCAAGCTGTTATGTCCTGCCCCGTTCCAGGCAGCTTTTCATGGGAAATTTTGTCCGCCCCAACAGACGAGGAATATTCAGTTCTGCTTGTAGCAGTCTGCTCGTGTAATCTTTGAGAAGCGGCTGCAGCAATCCCTTGAATTCCATTTCCTTGTTTCAAGACATTTCCTTGAAGCTTTCCTTGTTCTGCAACGTGTTCAAGAGCAGGGCTACGTATTTAAAACAAAATATTATTAATGGACAGTACTGCCATGGTATTTTTGCATCTTCAGAAAGCAAAAATGTGTCAAATGTCTGCTCTTGCGACTTTGGCCATAACTAACATTAAGATGAACAAAATGAACGTTTCTTAAGAAAACAAGATTTGGTCTTGTCGTGCTACCCGTAGTCTAATAACTTTCAAGTTCATGGGCCAACGAGTTCAGTCAATATTGAAAGCAAAGCAGTAGTTTTACGTACACAGCCATTAAAAATTTTTTAATGGGTTAATTTTTAATTTAAACGTGCCAGGAAATGTCAATCATAGGAGCATTTTTGGGGCATTATCGCCATAACCAGGTTCATTTAACTCCACAAAGCGCCAAGATGTACGCTAAGCAGAGCCAGCCTGACACAAAGATGACAGCTCTAGATTATTTGGAAAACTTGGATTGAGAGCGGCATAGCAGATGCATATGCTTTGGCATGGATTTGCCAAGCGCTCTCAAGCCTTGAAAATCTCAGCAAGTCACGACATACCTGAGCTTCTTAGTTTTTGTCTGCTTGTGTAGCTCTTCAGAAAACTCCAAATCCATTTGCAGCAAGCCATCCACACAGGCTGAGCAAAGGGAGTAGCAACAATAGCTTATGGTTATTTTCCCAAAAGGCAGGCACATTTATTCTTACCGAGACAAGACGGTTAAGTCACACCGCAGCTGTGAATGTTGCTAAGGTATCACAAGAGATAGAACTGAACAAGCCTATTTTAAAATATATACAAGGCAATACAACAGCTTGATTTCTTTAAGGAGAGTATTCCAAGACTAAAGAGGGGCAGACAGGCATAAAGTTGCTCCCAGAAGAAGGTGGTGCTGGGACTTCAGTCAATTTTTGACTATTTACAGCCCCTTGGAACAGTTCAGAACAGCGGTTCCACAGCACAGTCAAAGCCTCTCTTGCCCCTCACCTCCCTCTCTCATTCCCCCAATTAAAAATTCTTGGAAAGCTTCCGTGCTGGGCCAGCCCATGCTCCCAGCTGCTGTTCTGCAAGTAGTTTGTATTCAGAAGTGGCAGCAGTGGCAGCCGTACCTATGCGGTATTTGGCAAGGCCCGTGAGGTAACCAGGGTACAGAAACGGAGTCATGCAGTACTGAATTTGACACTTTCCACCTGAAGTATTCATCGTTTTACCTTTGTCCTGCAGAGCTTGTCGCGAACGTGCTGGCAGGTAATTAAATGGCGTTGATACAAGCTGGGCAGCTCGTGCAAAATCTCTTGTGTTGTTTGGGCTGGGAGCTAATGTTTTGTTACTACTCGGTACATTCCACACTGTATAATCATCCCTCAAGAACTCCGGTGTCCCCGTTTCTTCCTATATAAATATATAGGAAAAAATATACACAGATTTAAAACTAAGCCATCAAAACTATCCTGCCAGAGCTGCACTGTAACCTCCTAGCATCCTCTGCAGTTTCAATAACGTCGGGTCTGCCTGCGTTAACTCACAGTATTAGAAAAATAAAGGAATGGCAGAGCAAACTAAATCACAGGTTTACATAGTTTTATATCAGACCCGAAAGCTGGCCATAACCAGTATCACAGCATAACGCTAGACAACAAAAAACTGCCGCAGGAGTCTGAAAAAGCCCATCTCATTACTTAGCGATCACTTATAGTCAAGCAGCCTGAAGTTTTATGCATCTGCTTGGCTATGAAAATGTTCTAATAACCACCTAGCAGTTAAGTGTCGCTTGGTCCTTGTCCTTCGTCCCCCAAACCGTTGCCAAATCTATAGGTCGACTGCAGGCGGCTTTGTTCTAGAGACAGAGGTCTCCGCTATTAAGCTACTAGAAGTTTTGCAAAAGTTAACAGCTGAAAAAGTCCATCCCATCGGCAGGAAACGGGAGATGGTATCCACACTTCAGCTAGGCATCACTCATAAGAATGTTGTAGGACTGGGATAGAACAAAGGTAAACACAACCACCTCTGACACCCCCTATAAATACGTAACCCATTTTCAAGGCTAATTCTCGCAATAAGACCAAACACTCACTTCTGTACTCACTATACAGTCAGTAAAGGGACGTTCTCCAATCGTTCTGGGCTCTTCTGCCTTGTTTTTATGCTGCGGGATCCTGACAAAACAAAACAGGTAGTTTAGAATAGCTTTTCCCCAGAAACTTTCCCAGGCAGACTGATCATAACAAAGACTTGCTGTTTTTATTAGTATTTTTAAATTTTTTTTTAAAGAATCCCATTTGCAGATACTTAGAGAAGTTGCAGTAGCTCAAAGAAACAAGCTACCCACAGTTATCCAGAAAAATTAAGCATCTCAAGCACGCTGTCCAAACAGGAAAGTTGCGCAATTCCACAGAGAAGCAACTACAGCTTTCTCATGCCACTTCCACACAGCTGCTATGGACTGCATTCAAGCCAATCGTCGTAGTGCAAATACAGTCGCAGCAAAATTATATGGAATAGAACCAATCCTATATGGAGTTCTTAAACTGAGCTCAGCTGTTACTTTTTTCTTTCTTACCCGTTGTTCTCTTTTTCATTCTCATCTTCAAAGATAGAAAACGCAGGCACGACAGGGGCAACTACATCAGCTTTCAGACTTCCATCAGGATCTTAAAAATAAAAGATAACCATTACTATCTTCACCTAATGAAGATTACATAAACAGTCGCATTTTTCACCCCTAACCAGACAACTGATGGTCATAGCTACACCCAGCTGAGCATCCTCAGAATTGCCACATTGCCACTCAATTCATGTCTCCTATAATCTCTTGGAAATAGGGAAGATTTTTCTGTTAAAAAAACCCACCCAAAAAACCAAAACAGCAAAACCAAGACTGGCCAGGAGTGCAGAAGCCTTCTTGGCTGCGTCTGACCAGTTGTGAAATATCTCTGTGCTCACTCTCGTAAGCCACTGCTACCGCCTCGTTTTCAGACAATTTTAGCTGTTACGATAAGATAGCAACTCGGATACTAACCCCCAGCCTACAAGAAGTTGTAGGAAAAAAGCCTTACTTGTACGACGCACCAGCTGTGCCCTTTTCAAAGTTCAGGTTTAAATACCAGAGAAGTCTCTACAGCCAAGCAACGTGTTTAACGCACACATTAATTGGCCTGCGAACAGTAACGCGCTTCTGCTGTTCTCGCAGCGCGCATCAAAATTTAAAACCCATCAGTAAACTAAATCCGTTACAAGGAAATAAGCGGCTTCTTCACTCCACACCTAATCAAACAACTACTTATCTCAAAATGATGAGGACTGGTAGGAGAGGTGAACAGGAAATAAAGGAGAGAAATATCACGGACTGAAAAGATAAGTAGTACTTACCACTTTTCCTGCAAAAGGCTTCAAATTGCTCCTCACTTTCTTCAAGAGATGGTTCAGGCAAGATAGGTATTTGAAACATATCCATGAGGAATCCTAAAAAAGAAATAAAAAACCACAGGAACATCACCCCCAGTAAAAGAAAAGAATTTTTCAGAGGTTCTTCTATTGTGTAGCAGCCAAATCAAATGCCAATTAATTATCATCATTTGTCAAACGCCAATAACCAATTATTCCTTCATATTGCATTCAAACGCTGCAGACAACAGAACAAACACAGGAAGTTCCGACTTGGCCAACACACACTCGTTGGCACCATGGCCTTCCCCCTCCCTGCTGTCTCCAAGATGACACTTCAAGTCCTCCTAAAGGAGCAAATTCTCCTTTATCTTCTTAGAAATTTGGGGGACT
Source organism: Steatornis caripensis (assembly GCA_013398225.1). Classification (NCBI taxonomy): domain Eukaryota; kingdom Metazoa; phylum Chordata; class Aves; order Caprimulgiformes; family Steatornithidae; genus Steatornis; species Steatornis caripensis. Next base: position 16,526 of record VZSC01002843.1, read on the forward strand.
AATGAATATTGCGAGGTCTTTTTTAACTGTTATTTTTACAGATACATGTCCAGCTGCAGCAGTTTGCTACGTGGTAGCGGTTAACAGGTTTGCTATTGAAACAGAACAACATGGCAGGAGAGTACAAAAGGGATAAAGCAGTATCAGGATATTACTACTCCACAGCTGGCATCAGAAATACAGCTGCAATTTCCCTTTTAGGATTTTGAAAAAGCAACGTTTAGAACTGACAACGTCCGTTAAATAACCAAAGACCTTTTGCAGAAGTCACCCTTGTCTCGCCTTTGGGGGAAGCTCAACATCAACCAGAGCCGACTTATTAACTTCCCAGAATTCTTCCACATCAATCTGTTGTGGGTCTTCACCTTGGAACCAGGAGTCCCAACAGTACTGGCAAGAGCAGCTCAGCGAACACGCTGCCCGAAGCAGCCCGGCAGGTGTATCGCCAGCGACTTATCCAGGAGTTTACAGACGCAGCTGCTGGGAGCATCTGGAAAGCATCCGTTTCCAGTCAAAAGCTTTGGGTCACCCAGACAATCGCAAACGAAGAGTACCAATTTAATTTCATTTTCCTCTTTGATTGAATGGTGCCCTTGCCCATCACTAGACAGCCTCCTCCTTGTATACTCGGCACCACTAAAATTACCAGGCAAGACCCCGTTAACTCCAGTGAAACTAGCACGTTATTCCAGACGCTTACCCAACGCTTCCTTCGTGTGAACTGTAGGTGAAGGTTGCACTTTGAACGGTGTAGCCTGCATTGCTCCTCCCAGCGAGGTGTTTGGGGTAGCTTGAGAAGCATTTCCAGACGCAAAGGAAGAATTTCCAACTCTAGATGCTAGAAACAAGAACAGCGAGATAATTTCTGAAGTAGCCTGGGATTGTTTATTAACATTTCAGGAGCTAGCAAAACGTTAGTAAGAGAAGCAAACAAGACGAGGAGCAGAACGACAACCCAGAAATTTTGGGAGAGCAGATTTTAGCTTGTTCAGTTATCTGCTTGGCGGTTCCCAAGGGAGACTGCCCCAAAGGGCAAGAGGGACCTCGGAGAGCTGGGTGGCCTCCGAGGACTTTGTCTTCAATTCACAGGAACGATCCATTCTGACACACAAAGTCAAGCAGGCAGGAAGGCAGCAAGGACAAACAGCGAAGTTCTGAGCGAGCTCACACAAAAAGGAATTGCACAGAAGGTGGAAATAGGGACTGGACTCCATGGAAGGGTTATGCAGACACTGCCCAAACACACAGGGGTGGAGTTAGGAACGTCAAAAAGCTCGGCTGGGGTTGGAACCAGTAGCCACATGCTATTTACCCCCAGCCAGTAAGAGTCACACCAAAAGGATCAGTCTTTACCAAAACTTGGCTTACTACCTTCTTTTGTGTCCACAGAAGTAGCTAGTCCAGCGGATCTCTTGTTAGGGTGCCTTCAAAGGAAAGATTAAGAACACGAGCTTGAAATAAAAGCCATTATTTAAACTCTAGCTTCAATTCAGGATTTAGCAGTACCTCACTCTAAGTGGTGAGGAGGCCTTTCCCACTCTAGAACAAAGCAAAACGTCCCAGACAGACAGCAAGCGGTGATCCTGTTTTTTTCCCCCATGAGTGACTCTCTTTAGTCAAACAAATGGAGTAAGTCAAAGATCCTTCGGAATATCAAGATTGCCCTCCCCAAAGTTCCTCATACAGTTGCTGTCGGTATAGAAGCTGAAAGGCAGCAGAGTCCTTTAAAAAGGTTAAAACACTGGCATTAAATACTCCTTTTGGATACAGTTTGCCTCCAAGTAACTCCATAATGTGAGTGAACGACAACTGGTTCCATTTCCTCTTGCTGGCCAAGCCTACTCAGCCACGCCTGCTTTGCCAACCTAGGTTTCTTCCTCCGTCCCCCAATTTTCTTTCCTGTATTAGCCAAGTCACACAAGCAAGAGTGCAGAAGATAAATACAAGCATTTTTTTTTTCCTTCTCTGGAGACCTTCATGGCCAAGATGCAATGTACAGGAGCTGCATGAACTGAGCATACCCTGTTGTTTATTTCAGCCGTGCCATGGACAGTAATGCTGAATAATTACTTCAGTTCCACACTGAATTTCCTCTTAGTTATTACAACTAAAACCCAGGGTTAAAGGAATTAAAAAACGAAATGACGATTCTAAGCTATATTAAGTTTGATCTACATCTAAATAACGGTTTCCATACGCTACTTCAGATTTTTTTTTTTTTTTCAGAACAGAAAGAGAGATCTTTTTTTTCCTTTTAGTTAATTCTCAGCTGAAGTGTAGATCCTGAAGACTGCACAATTTGCAGAGCAAAAATTAGCCCGTTCATACGTACTGTTCTCCGGTGCTCCAGTTAAGAGCCGAGGCAGGATGTGCCGGTTCCTGAGCCGAAACATTATTGAATGGAGGGTGTAACAAACTGCTCTGGAGTTCTCCAAGCTCTAGCTGAGTTTTGACTGCATCCTTCTTATATGTTACTTCCCACAGGGAGGTTGATGTCATCCCGTGGCCAAGGGGTTTCACTGACTGCAGTGTAAGAGCAGTGGATGATAAAGTACTTGACTGAGGCTGGTCTGGCGCCAGACCTTGGGCGTTCTGCAGATCTGAGTTTTGACAAGATGCCGTCCAGTTCTGCTGTAGAGATGCTCTGGGTGTCGCATATGGATGCACCTGTAGGGATGAGAAGCGTTCTTTTACATTCAAAAATCCCAACGTGAGTAATTTTCCCTTTTATTTCTGCATAACTAGAACAGTTTTCCATGCACAGGAGAACTTGCATATGCAAATAAAACTAAATCACAGAGAAGAAGAACAAACTTTTGAGTTTAACAATTAAAATAGATTGCATTAAGTATTTAAAGTTTGCCAGGTATCTATACTAGTCAGGCACTGCAGCCTTGACATCCAGATGTGGTTAATAATCTACTCTGGTTACTGTCTCAAGCACGGTTAAATTTTGTGAGAGAAGTTCATGAAGACCACTCCTATCGATCATGGGACATACTTACCACTGTCTTATTTGGTTCAGCAGATGTTGTAGATGCTGGTTCCAGTCTAGTTTCCTCCAAGGTTTGGGTGAGCTGGGTGAGCTGTTCCAGCTTCTGCTGCAGGGCTTCCAGTTCAAGGACAGCTGACTCTTTTTTCCTTGTGGAGTCTCTCTCTTCTTCCTCTAAGGATTAAATAATGGTATTAAGCAAAACAGTTAATCAGTATCCAAATGTGTTTCTCAACACAGACATCACAAGCTGCTTGAATTTAAAATTTAGATATAAAGAGTCTGTGCAACTGCTGGACGACACTCAGATCTAGAAGCAGAAGTTTGGGAGAAGCGGAGATTTCCCATAGGACTCTGTCTCGCTGTTCAGTCCCGATCCCTCACGGGAGGGCCACACAACACCATCTCGGCACTGGCCGGGCAACCAGTGACAGCCCTAATGCTTTTTGGCAGAGGTCGCAGGCCAGCCTACCTCTCGCCTGGTGCGCACTTGTGGTGCCAGACTCTACCGCTTGTTTTAAAAATGCATTAGCGTCTTCCCTTTTCCACTGACTACAATTCATCCATTTCCTCCTTTACTAAATGAGATAATTGCTTCTTTTGTTCAGTTACATCCTCCAGCAACCTTTCCCCCCCCTCCTCCTATAAATGGTCAGATACACAACTAACTCGCTTCCGAGCGGCCACTCTTTGCACTCAGTTTTGGCTTTGCTTCTCTAAGGCTTAATCTGTCTATTTGAAAGCCCACCTACTTTTTCTCCAAAATGCCATCATTCAGCAAGCAAAGGTATTACCTCTAATGACAAACCTTGCCTCGAGACCATCCCAGCTACAAGCATGCCACCACTGACTATATAAGGGGCAACCCATGGCTACGTTTGCCAAGAAGGCCAAGTGACGATCCAGCGTCACTGTTCGCTGCAGCATTGATTGACTCAGGCCAAGGACAAAGTGTGGCAGCACAACGTAACCATATGACAGTTTAAAGCCTGCTCTGGGCTCTCGCTGGTTACAGCCGACTGATAGGAACCAAGGTGCTCTTGATCTTGAACTACGGGTGGCAGAGAGCCGCAGGCAGAGCTCGCGTCGGGGTAACTAGTACTCGCTGAGAGCGACTCACACTTCCCTCCTGTTTTCTCAGAAGGAACACCACTCTAGGACAACCTAGGTTTCCAAAGACAAACCCAAGGGATGAGCCTAAACAGTAAACATCAATGTCAGTCCTCTGGCATGTTACCCGGTGCTTCCAAGCTCACCCCACCCTGTTTCTGTACGGGGATGCTAACTTGGGCTTTGAGGAAGCTTTCAGGCTTTAATAGCAAGGTTGAAAAGAAATGAAGGCAGCCAAGTACTGGTTTTCCAAGAACATGAGAATGTTTCTGAAGCAGTTAGACGGAAAGAGAAGAATACCCCTTTCTTGCTGTCTTCTGAGGCGCTCGTATTTCTGGACGTATCTCTTGGCTCTTAGCTCCTCGAATGAAAGTTCACAGCCTTCGCATAGGAGCAGGTTTTTATCATACATTGCAACCTGCTTACATTCGACAACAGTAGATGACGACTTAGGAAGAACTTCAGATTTGGAGATGTACGTAACGTACTTCCTGTGAGGAAAAATAAGAAAAAGCTCTATTCAAGCTTATCGCATTTATTCTGGGAGCGTGCTAGTTTTCCCCACAGTGTGACTTTAAAATCAAAACCGCCAAAGACTTACACTTCTTCTCTTTGACCAGAAGTACAGGACTGAGCACCAGCAGAATCAGGACCCTAAAGCAGGGCACGAGAAAGAAAAAATTAAAAGAAAAAAAGGAAAGAACTGCTGTTGTTACTGGATAGAACTCCAGTACTACAGTTAACCCTCCATTTTGACGAGGCCAGCAACTGGGAAGCTCCTAATAGTTAATCCTGATTGAAGAGATGACGATTCAGACCATAAGCACAGCAAGAGCAGATCAGAAAGAGCTACACAAGTTCTCAGAGCCTGAGGAAGTTGGTCCTGAAGAATTAGCCACGTAACAGTTTGCTGTAATCTCCGAGGGCTTTTTGGAAGACAAACAAGATCCCAGAGAACTCAGAGAGGTAGTTCTGGAAACTACAGTCCAGAAGGACACTGGAACTAGTTGAGCAGGTAGTGTCTACTCCAGAACACCAGGAACGTTATGTTACAGGTCACCTGGGTTTGTTAAGCCCAGACTGGACAGTCCCATCCAATTTCTTTGACAAGCTACCCAACCTCAAGGCTAAGGAACAGGCAGCAGACAAGTTCCAAGCTCTGCCCCACGATCTAAGGTATCTTTCAGTATTTGCAGGCAATACCAAACTGAAAGAGTCACGAGCACTTTAGAAAACAGGACCAAGTTGAGAAAGATGACATCAGCTTCCCACCCACAGTCTTTCAGTCTTTAACTTCAGCCCCCGTTCACCTTTCATCTGACTGTGCCGGGAAGGCTGTGAAGAATCGTAACTAACTTCACCAAACCTCAGAAGAATGAGAGTGCTGCATTCTGGTACTCAGCTAAAATAAGTTACAAGTAGTATCGTTTCTTTTTTTTTTTTTTTAATGTTTAATTGTGGGGAAGAGGGTGAAGGAAGATCACTACAGGGTGACAGGACTCAGACCGTAAATTTAACTCGAGATCTGCACAAGGTATGAACAGAATCTCAGCTGGAACCTGTTGGAGACTGACCTGGCAAGCTACCGAGGGGCTCGCAAACTGTGATAAAGTCATCTCCTGGTCATTTCCCAGCTCAACAGACCGACTCCTACAAGAAGCCACTGTCCCGCTGAGGACCAGCCTGGAAACTTCTCTTTCTCTTACATTATTTTTCATTTGTTAAGGGGAGTATTTAAAGAAGTAACTTGAATTTCACAAAAATTCAGCATAGGCAGTTTCCAAGAAACATGACTGGCACTGAATCCATCGATAATATTATTCCTCCAAAGAACACGAACCGGCTGCATGGATCACTCTTTGCCCGTGATTCTGGAAACGTGCCAAGTGACTAAAAAGTGTGTCCCAATGCTTCCCAACCAAGAGATTTCTATGAAGATGTGAGGCTTACAGCATAAAAACATCAGTAACGTTTTCGATATGCACCAGACACAGTTAGTATATTTTGTCTTTCTTATTCAGTCAAGCTCATCAATCTAAATTTTACGTGAAGGCTCCACATTCCCCGCTCCCCCAATGTCTCAGGTGCTTATTAATAGTCATTTACCTGATTTTTGCAAGCGTACCCTGGGTCATTAAGATTTGAAACACCCTTCTGAGGAGCCATTTGATTTGCAGCATGAGAAGTCTGAAGTGGTTTTATAACAGCAGCACCTGCGACAGATGATATCGATTTGTATTAATGGGTAGAAACCATTTTCTCATTTATGAATTTCTATTAATGTTAAGCATCGGAAAACTAATACCTCATTTTGAATATAGTCCCCTTAAGGATTTTAAATACGGCCAGTAAAACAGGGGGTAAAAATAATAGTTTCTAAAGAAAACTTATTTTCTTCAGTGAAAAGCTCACTGATTGAGATAAAAGATTCATCCAATTGAGCTACAGCTCACAGGCAGACTACTTTAGCCTCACCTTGCAAAGGAGGATTCCGAGGATCGTAATTCTGCAGCCAGCTAAATTGCAAGAAATGTCAGTTATTATCATTAAGTCACTTGTCCGTCATCCTTCCCCACCTCCCAGGAACCTTTGGTTTCCTTGCATGGTCATCATGCCTTGAAATACAACACTAAAATACTCGGGCGAATTACGGGGCGCTTATTACTGTATATGGACATATCCTGTTAGCTTCGCACTCTCAGCAATAAAATAATAAAAAAAGAGTATATGGAAATGCGGTTCTTGTTTTATCGTCGGGGGGGACACACAGCATCCTGATGAGCATCAACCTCCAGCAGCGAAACGCTAAGCTCCAACAGGCACCCACTCTCAGCTGAGTACTGCGCAGAAAGGACAAGAAACCAGATCTGTGCGTTACTGCCAACACATCCCCAAGGTGGGCTTAAAAACCCAGCTCAGGTCAGGAACCTGACATCTGATCTCACTGCAGTTCCAGCTGCGGCCACAAACCAAAACCAAAGAGGGTCCGGGTCACGCAGCAGCTGAAGCATGCATTCAACCAGCAGCGTCAACAGAAGCACAGGCAGCTTCAGGGTGAGCTACAGCCAATTAGTACACTCTGGAAAGCACACAGACGGCCCTGAATTGAAAAGCCAGGTGTCACCAGCATGGCCAACTTGCCTGAGCTTCCAAGTAATGAAGCTCACACATCGTGTTTCCAAGGCAGGCTGCCTGAAGCAGGCCAGGCTATGCATCTTTACAGTTTGGGATCTACATAACAGAGAGCAGACAGGGAACGAGTCAATTAGGAGATTTCCTTTTCGGGCCCTGTTTCATTGAAGCCACCCTGGTACAGTTTTTCTCAACACACCCTCCAGAACACCAAACAAATATCGAACAGCAAAGAAGTATTGTTAAGCTTATACCTACCTTTAACAAAAATAATCATCGGTCTGCCTCTGCTACGGCACAGGGCGCATGCACGCGAGAAAAGAAAAATCAACCGTACGCTATCTGAATAGCTCAACAAATAAAAGGCACGTCAGAATTACCAATACAGCTGTTGCAAGTTCTCTCGTGGCTCTGCCTGGTTGTGAAGCCCCTTCTGAAGAACAGCTCCTGCGTGCTGCACATTGCCTTCATTTACAAGCTGCTGAGCCCAAGCGACATAGAAGTTAGACACCTTTGCACCAATTCCCTGTCCGTACAGGTAGTCAAAATACTGGCAAGGAGAACTGATGAACTCCGCCTGCATAAGGTAAAGATGCAAAAGCCATCAGCACTTTCAAAGACATCCATAGAAGTGGCAGGCTAAAAAAAAACCAGTAACAACTTCTTAGTTACCATCATAGCAAAGCGTTATTTCCTAAAGACAGAACTGGTTGGTAGATAAGATACATCTCAGAAGCTAGACAGCTTAATAACACAGCTTTAAAAAAATATGCTGCCCTTCAGATGAAGGGGGTCCTGTGCATTCCATGCCTCAACCCCAAGGGCTCCTTCTTCCCCCGACTTCGTTATTTACGGGTCAATCTGCATTACAAAGTGTGCGTGGGGGAATATCTGTTCCAGTCAAGGTTTCAAAACACATAAAACCGATGAGGTTAAAGGAGACAAGGCTACGTTACCAACTAGCCCAGAGAGAGCTCTGATTTTTTGCACAGACAAAGAACTACTATCCCTTATTGTCGTGGGCACCAACGACCCTGACAGGGGCGAGCTCAGACAGTTAGCGGCAGGGCACCTCTCGGGTGAAGGGCACGGGAAGCCAGCCATTCCCCACCTGCAGCGAAGGCATCCTGTGAGCTAACGCCTGGCTGCAAGGACGGTGTCACAAGCAGAGCTTTGGCTTTTACGATCACGAACCCCTCTGTGAGGAACAGGGTGTGCTGTGAGAGGTGGGACGTACCCGACCCAGCGTGACAACCGCACCGCTGCTCGCAGGCGCGCCAGCCTGGTGAGCAGGGCTTCACGCGGCCGCGTTAAGGAACGGTGAAGGCGCAGAGGACAGGGTGAGCAGTCCAGGGCGTAGCACAACGGCGGGCAGGACCGTAAGGAAGGCGACCCACCTCAAGCGCTCGTACACAACCACACGCAGCTCAGCAAACAGAGAAAAGGAGGTAAACTCTCTTTGCAGACACAGAGCGGCGAGGCAATTTTTTGCGATGGCTTAATTCCCCAAAAAAAGCATACACCTACCAGCTTAACGCAGTAGTTAACAAATCTTGGATCTTGGTAGTACCTCTTGTCGCTTAGGAACACCTTCACAAGCTGCTCCAGGAGACCGGGCAAGCGGGTTTGCTGCTCGTGAAGGGGAAGGCACCCTTCCACCCACCGCGCGTACCTGAAACGCACCCGAGCGAGTCGTCACCCCGCCGCCCCTCGCCAGCCGCGCCAGCGCCGGGCCAGGGCCACACTGACCTGTCCCACGGCTCCAGAGGGTCGCTGCCTTGGTAGCTCCGTATCTGAGCCTCGTAGCTGCTGCAAGGCGAGGGGAAGGTCAGGGCGGGCCGGTGGGGGGAGATCGCCCAGCCCCGCCCGCGGCGGTGGATGGCGGGGCGGCGGCCAGGCTCGGCACCGCCCGACAACGGCCCCGCAGCTCCGGCGGGCAAACGGGCCCCGGGGAAAGGCCGAGGCCTGCGCCCTCCCCTCCCCTCCCCTCCCCT
>VZSC01002845.1:12699-44471 GCA_013398225.1 Steatornis caripensis
CAGCCTGGGGAGGAGAAGGCTGGCAGGGGATCTCCTCAGTGCTCAGCGATACCTAAAGGGCGGGTGTCCAGGGGACGGGGCCAGGCTCTTCAGCGGTGCCCAGCGCCAGGACGAGGGGCACCGGGCCCAAAGTGGAGCCTGGGCAGTTCCCCCTGAGTGTGAGGAAGAACTTGTTTGCCGTGAGGGTGCCCGAGCCCTGGCCCAGGCTGCCCAGGGAGGCTGTGGAGTCTCCTTCTGCGGAGAGACTCAACCCCGCCTGGACGCGTCCCTGTGCCCCCTGCGCTGGGGGCTCCTGCTTTAGCGGGGGGCCTGGGGGATCTCCAGAGGGCCCTGCCAGCCCCCGCCGTGCTGGGATTCTTCCCCATTGCCCAACAGCAGTCTTTAATGTTTGTATACAAACACATACATGCTGTGTGATAATATTTGTATCTTTGTTTCTGCAGGTTTTTATTCATAATCCTCATGCCCGAGGGCATGGAACAAACACAAACAGAATGGTGCAAAGTAACCAAGATTCGGACATTTCGCTTCTCAACATTAATCAAGGGATCACTTGTCTAGCTTCGGGAGTGCTGAACCCTCAGCTTGGTTATGATTGTCTTCTGGTTGGAACACAGACTAATTTATTGGCTTACGATGTGTATAACAACTCGGATCTGTTTTACAGAGAGGCAAGTTAATTTGAACTGTCTGCTTTTTTTAGTATCTTCATTGTTTTCTTTATCTTTCCCTTCTAAAGATCATGGTTTGTACATTTCTTTGCCGATTAATTACGCCTCTTCTTTGCATTAGTTGTATTGCTGTATTCAGAACGTGCTTGCCTTTAGAATATCTGGAATATTTCAAAAGAAAAATAGGAATGAGAGTATGTATGCCTGTGCACGTGCGAGAGCGAGTTGTCATAATATGTCACGCATCACCTAGCAAGGCAAAATTTAAGGAATGTAATAGGCATTCAGAGCTCAGCTGAACTGATAGCGATAATGTCGGAAGCTCTCTTTTTGGTTTGCAGACTCTGATGTCTCATTGTCTGCTGTTTTTTTCCTTTAATGTTTCTCTGTAGGTTTCAGACGGAGCCAATGCTATAGTTCTTGGAAAGCTGGGAGATATTTCATCTCCACTTGCTATTATTGGTGGAAACTGCGCCCTGCAGGGCTTTGATTGTGAAGGAAATGACCTTTTTTGGACGGTAAGGCTACGCATAATGCTTTTGGTGTTATTACAAGATTCTTTCAATGGCACGAATTCCTCTTGAGTTTTATTTTTAATATGGTAAGTATTAATTTGGTTGGTGATCTTTCTTAATTTATCTCGGACTGTACTTTGGTCGTGCGTTCAGTGCGCTCAGATGTTGCCTGAATGTTGACTATGTCGATTGTTCTGTTGCGGTTGGCATCAGAAAAAGAGTTTAGTTTCTGGCAGCTGTCACCAGTATTGAGGATGGTCTTTCTCATTTTAGGTTACTGGAGACAACGTTCGTTCATTAGCGCTGTGTGACTTTGACGGTGATGGCAAAACTGAGGTTTGTAAGAGTTCACATGCGAATTCGGCTGTTTTCGTGGTCTTGTAATGGAATGATACTAAAAAACCATGGTTTATCAAGTATGCCTGACTTGTATTACCAGTTAAAGTGATCCCTGCATGGAAGTTGTCTTTTTTCCAGACTCAGTCTGGCCAAGACATGCACAAATGCTCAGCCCCCACGCAGGGAGCAGCACTGGCCTCTGGCACTACTCAGAGTGCATGAAACGAATATGTCTGGAGTCTTTACGGCATTGCGGCCTTGCTTTGGTGAATCGATTGCTCGCTGTAATGGAAAACTTTGCTCATTTTTCTTAACTACGACAGGAGAAAAAATGAAATGCCTGCGATCGTCAGTTGCAAGCATTTGTTTCAGTGGTGTTTCTTGATAATGGTTATAAATAGTTTTTTGAAGTTTCAGAGAAACAACTTGCAAGCATCTTTCGTGCATAGGTGAGCTCTTAAAAAGCTGTGCGCTGAAGAGCTTCGCTAAAATAAAGAAATCCGTCCTCACGTACAGTCCTCCTGTTTCTTTGTAGTGCCATGGGGAAATGAAATGCTCCTTGCTTTTCTGATGTAAAATGAAGATAACTTGTAACTGGCATCTTGCTGGTAAGATGTAAAACAAGCGATAAGAAACAGCTGCTGTTCTCATCGTGCAGGCTGCAAAGGATGGATGAAGTCCTGGATTTGCATGGCAGTCTCTGCTATAATGTTCTTCCATCCTGAATGAATCGAAGGACTGTGCTTATGAATATGGATCTTTAAGAAAAGTCATGGCTTCCTAGTATACGTCAGATGCAAGTAGATACGGTGTTCAGTCACCGTGCTAAAAACACTTACTTTTGTCATCAGTCTTTCAATTTCAGTCATAATTGCTTAAGCTTTTCTGTTAAGTTCCCCGAAAATCCTCGTCCGGTACGTTTACTTGGACTGTGCGATGTTTCTAGTGACGTGTAAGGGCCTCTATGCCTTTTACGTGTATTTTATAAGTACTGAACTGATACAGACCCTTTGCTTCATTGGGGTCTTAAGGAAGTGAAAGATTTTCAGGTTTTCCGATCAATTTCTGCACAGCTTCGGGTGTGGCTTTTTTAATGTGCTGAGAGAGATGGTTACACAAAGTGGAGACGGTGTATAAAGATTCGGAAACCAGGAAACTGGTCTACGGCACAAATCGTAAATGTTTTGCACTTGTGCTCCTGAATGTTTTTTTGGTGTTTGCTGTTTTTTTCTGCTTGAGAAAGGTTGATTCTTGGCGTAATCTGATGCTACTTCAAGCTAAGCAGTTTTAAATGTGTTATCCAACTAACTTACCCTGCCGGTTAGCCCAGCATGCATTTGCTGAGAGGTTTTTTTTTAGAGTTCTTTTCAATCTTAATTATCTAGGTTATTTTTTTTTAATTTTTTTTTATTTGTGGCTTTTGTGAAACTGCCTCTGACTTAAAATTGAAGTTCCTAGAAAATGCGCAGAAACACCTTTTATAATTGTTGTTTATCACTTTGTGTCTTATCTGATAAATGGGTGTGCTAGCTTCATTTCCGTTCTTCCCGCCCCAGTAAAAACATGGCCACATTTAAAATTGACTGATTTTAAAACTGCATGAATATGCTTCTGTCATTTAGTAGCTATCAAAGCTAATTTGTTGTGGTCACTGTCTCCTTCCGGATTTTAGATGGATACAGGTTACTTTCTCCCATCTTGCCAAAGGCTTGGGCGGGAGGGACACACACGACTTCTTCCTTGGTTTTTCAAACTCCAGTCCAGCCCAGCAGAATGAAAGTCATTGAGGTAGAGGAGTTGAATCAAACTAAATGAAAAAAAAAATTTTCTAGGCACCTGCGGGAAATGCAGCATTCGCCAGTAATTGTTTCAGGATTCTGTGCTTTTATCTGGTCACTTTTTGCTGGTAGTTGCATCTTGTCGAGAAATCCGTACCTCTTATGTACGTTACTTGTTGCAAATTATTTTAATAGCTACAGTAGGCTTAGCTTGGTGTAATTTAGTTTGTCATAATTTGAAACATCTTTGCTTTGAGGAAAAAAAGCCTTTAATCTTTTTAAAAAGCCAGCTTTGATAAGGCTTTGTGTCTCTTCTGCCAAGTAAAGATGGAAGACTCACCGGTTCCAGTCGGGGAGGGCACTACCAGATTTTAAACTTCCATTTCTAACTCTGTTTGTCAGTGATTTGACGGGCACTTTATCTGCACTAATGCAGATCTATTCCTTGGTTTCTCAATTTGCAAAATAGAAGCTGTGACTTTCTAAAGGTGCATTAGAAAGCACTTTTCCACGGGGCTCCTTTTCGGTTGATACCTTCTCCCAGCTCAACTGGGAAACAGGAAAAGAACTAAGATGTAGGAAACGATAAGGAATGAGAATGCAGAAGACCCAATTCTGTGCTGATGTCCTGTTTCTATAATCATCTACATCAAGTTAAAGCCCATTTTACCCATGCTTTGCAGTAGTGGCAGCCACCACTTAGGTGGGAGGAGCAGTGAGGGATTCGTTGGTTCTGCGTTTTTTAAATGAGGGATGTTCAGTGCTAAGCAATGATTTTTTTTTCCAGCTGCTCGCTCACGGGCTGGTAACCAGGAGTCACTGTTCCTCTGCACCCACGCAGTACAAGTCAGAACTGAGCCGCAGGTCTCCTGCGCCAACACAGGCATCGAAGTATTTTCAATGTGTGTAATTGCAGTTACAAATTATAACACTGAATCTTTTGCAGTAAGAAAAGAGCGTAGCCCTGATGTTCCAAAGTATCTTTTCTCGCTGGCGCCTCAGATATTTCACTATGCTTTTGTAGCTTGACAAAAAAGGGGTTAACTAATCAGTGGGAGACTTCTGAAATCTCGTTTTGACAGAGGGTACCTGTTCCTCCACTGACAGCTTTTCGTTCCGGTGCTCGTTGCTGGGCTTGGAACTTTGTTTGCCCCCTGCGTCCTGGCGTGTGCACTTCTTATTTCCTTAGCTTGAATAACTATTTTTAAGGTGGACTTTGTTTTTTTCCTAGCTTCTTGTTGGTTCCGAAGATTTTGACATCCGGGTGTTTAAAGAAGATGAGATCGTGGCAGAAATGTCAGAGACAGAGGTAAACTACTTCTGGCTGATGTTTATTGTAGTGGCTCGTGGAGCGGAAAGTATTGTGTACTGTAAAGCTTCTCTGGTTACTCAAATTTATTGTGTAGTTAAATAGTTACTTAGCTATTTGGCACAGTATCTATTCTGCTAGAACTGCAAAAGTTAGAGTTTAATAAAGCCTTTCATTACGCACGGGCTTTTTGGTTTGTTTATTTACAAACCTTTCCCCAAGTTGAGAAAAGTAACTATCACTTGACTGAAAGTCAGGGCTCTGTCTGAAGATGGCTGAGGTTACTGGACTGTGATGGAAGCTCTTAGTGCCTTCTGAGCAAAAGAATGTCTTCTACAGCTTTCCTCAAATGTGTTGACACAATCGTGATGAAGTGACTTGCCCCTGTGTGTATCCGGACGGCGCGTGGCAGGGTGCAGGGGGGTTGGCCAGGCAAAACTGGTGGCTTATCTTGCAATTGGAGTTACACGCTGGCTGTATAAACAGGGCCGTGTGCCTAAAGTAAAGCATGGGGCAGATAGGTTTATGGAGGAATAGATAAACGGTGTGGGAGTTGCTGTTTAGCTTCGGAACTGAGACACTGTCCCCCTGTTAAGTTTTGGTTGCTTGGAAGGGAGTAGAATACCTCTGTTGCGTTTAGAAGTTTTCTTAGCCTTCTCGGGGTCCTCCTGGGCACAGGGTAGAGTGAGGACACATTACAGAAGATCTGAGGTCTCCCTGCTGCCCAAGCTGGGACTAAAAGGCTTAGTTAGCTATTAAACCAGTTATGAAGAGCTATAAAGGACAAATCTGGGCAATGTTCTAGGAAAGGAACCTGTCGCTGTAGCTAGGATTAGAGCTGTCTGTACAGTAGGCAGTCTAGAGTGACGTTGTGATCCCTGGTTAAAGGGAAGCTAAAGGTCCATTGCTCTCATGTGATTTATTTCCAGATGCACAGTAGAATTGTTTTAAATTGACACCCGCAGAGTCTTAGGAGGCCTGTTACAATCCTACCGTCCTAATTTAAAAGGACAGAGCTGCACTTGAGCTTTTCTTTTTAGGAAGGTAAATTCAGGGAACAGAGGCTTTATAAATGGTGCTTGTTGTGGAAGATTTGAACAGTGTGCTTTTTCTGCGCTTAATCACGTGCTCTGGTGAAACCGAAGCTACAGACTGTTGTGATTCTTGAATTCATAAATGGACAATCAGGTCTAAAGGGAGTATTGCTACCTTTGTGAGTTTCTGACTGTCACTGGGGTCTTCCCTCCGTACCGGGTGCTCACAGTTTAGAGGGTTTTGATACTTGGGAAAGATCTGAGAGAAGGAAGGGGAAAGGGTTTGGAAACCATGTTTTATGGTTAAAGAAAAAAAATAATCAAGGGGCACAGTCAGCTGAGTTTAGTTCGGAAGTTTGTGAAGGATTTAATTTACGGAAGTTTCCTGTGCTGCGTTGTACAGAAGGCCAGACAGATGATTGCAGTTGTTCCTCCTGACATTAAAATCTCTAGTCGTAATGTGTGGAAAAACCTGCGTTTCCAAGCACTGGGAGCCTTAGCTCAGTGTAAAATTTGTAAGGTGATGGGTCTTAAAAGGAGTGAGAAACAGCCCGGGTTATGGCTCTCGGGTCTTTCTGCGGAGCTGTTACTGATTCGGGTAACAGCCTGGTGGTCTAATTGTGTTCCAGAAAAACTGTGGGAGCTGTTAACTTTTATCTCTCTAACCTCGGGCAAAGATTTTCTACCAGTAATATCTCTAGGGCTTTCCCAACCCATGCAATGTTGAACTCCTTAGCATCCTCAGGTCCTGAAGCTTTAAGGAATGTTGTGTGTTTGGAGAAGGTTGTCAATGATAAAGTGTTAGCGCTGATGACCACAGGAATCCTGTAAGCACTTGGGCTGCTGGTAGGAAACACTTGGTCACGGTACACAGATTGAGGGCAGTCCTGCAGTCTCTGCTGAAGTGTTTCTTAACACTGGCAATGCAGCTTGTGTGAGGAAATCCTCCGAGGCCTGTGGTGATTTCTAACTGATTTTTAAAAAGAGTTGCTTCAGTATTTAGTGCGTCTTACAATAGACTTATTTAGCATGTAAGCAGCGTACGGTTCATGTGGTAGAGAGATTGTGTAATCTGTTCTCTGTTACTTGGAAGATGCAGAAGTTTTCACTCCTCCGTATCTTCTCTCGTGTTCCCTTCCCCCCCACAAGACCGTTACTGCACTTAGCCCCATGTACGGCAGTCGTTTTGGCTATGCTCTTTCTAATGGGACGGTCGGAGTTTACGACAAGACGGCTCGCTACTGGAGGATTAAGGTTAGTCTGATGTCAGAATATCATTGCTGCAAGTTTGAAGTCTGCTAGGGGATTTGATGCCTAATCTCAGGTCGTTCTGATGTTATCCAGACTCCTTAGATGAGTTTGAAGTTCTCTGCTGAGCATAGTACTTAATGTAATTTTTTTCTTACAAAATCTACCTATTTTTATAGACGCATGCAAAATTCATACCATGTCAGTTCCTTCAATGCTTTTGGAACTGTCGGTGATGGCTTAAACAACACTGCTACAACCGTACAGCTGGGGATGCTTCAACTTCGCTGGGTCGCTTAAGCAACAGAGGTGTGACAGAGAGGTTAGAGTTCACTGTTAGAAAATGCCTCTGGCTGTACTGTTGAATCAATGAACTGTTTTTCAGAGACTGAATTAATCTTGGCATTGTTTATGTTCAAAGCTAATTTTTTTTGTACGAAGAGCTATTTGCTGCTGCAGCAAATCATGTGGCAAGATCCTTTCCCGGTGCTCATTTTAATACTCTTAATATAACATGGATTAGAACAGTCTGTGTAATTGTAATAAGTGAAAGGATTCGTCGGGAGGTGGCAGGAAGAGGCCAATGTCTTTCCTCAGGGATCTCATTTCATGACAATATTGAAGGTCTTTTTTTTTTTCCTAGAGAATCTGGCTTTTTACGCCTTGTTTTTGTGAGTTCGAATTATCTGTTTGGTTTAAAATGTATTTAAAGGAAAGATCAGGTCCCTTGAGAGCCGTGAACTAGATTTGTAGTGCAAGAGCATTTCAGACATGTGTATGACCTTAGAGCGAGCGATGCTCAAACTTCCTGCTAAGAGACATTTTTCTTCTATTCTTTTCTGTAATCTGTGTAGTCTCATACTCCAGTGCCTTGCATGTGTCAAGCAGGTGCAATTTAGAAAACGTACCCAGGCTTAATTTGTTCTTTTTTTTTTTTTTTTCCCTGTCCTCAGTCTAAGAACCACGCAATGAGCATACATGCGTTTGACCTGGACTCTGATGGTGTGTGTGAGTTGATCACTGGCTGGTCCAATGGAAAGGTGAGCTGTGAGTCTGGAAGCCGTGTTTGCACATGGCTGTTCAAACTGTCTGAAGGAGAACAGCCAAAAATTTTAAAAGGCTGTTGAAAACAGGGCGCTAAAAGAACTGTTGCAGTAAACCTAGTTTGGCTGGTGAATCCGGTGCCAAATGCAAGATCAGAGAAAAGCTACTTCCTCTGCTTAGCTGGGAGGCAATTGCTAAGGTGTGGTAAGTGGTTTCCATGGTAGCAGAGATCATATGCCATATCCTAGAGCTCTTGAGTGTCTTTCATCTGTGTCTTGAGCACATGCTAATAATCCTCTGCAATATTTCCTGAATGTTCTCAGACTACAGGGAAGACAAAGTGGTTATGTAACAGGAGAGCAGCGTCAGTGTTGACTATGGCATTAATCAAGCATTATTTAATTTGATGTAAAGGCATTCTATACGTCTCAGTCCCAGTCTCATAAGCCCGTGGCTTGGTGTTCCCCTTTGCCAGAAATGACTATTCTAGCTTCCAAAGCTCTCCTGGACACAGCTTGCCAGGGTTTTTTTGTGAACCTGTGCTTCTTTCCTCACACGTCTCATTAGCCTGGGGGAATTTAATTAACTTCATATTAAGCTGGCAGTCTAGAGCCCAGATATGTCGTAACTTATGTTGGATTAGTTGTACGACATTGTTAAAGAGAGAACCTCTCCTTGCTTTACTCTTTTTTTTTTTTTTTTTCTGTTCCTTTCCACTGGCAGTCTGTACCCTGCTTGTTGATCTGAAGCAGTCCCTAGCTCCTAGAAAGAGTAATGCTGCCTCCCGTGCTTTGGAATAGATGTACTGCAGGGAACTGAGCCCCTCTCCCTTCTTCTCCAGTGAAAGATAATTAAAGGTTGTGGTATTTGTGTCTAAAAATAATTCATCAGATGTGGATTGCAGCTGAGAGATTGTAAACATTGTGTTAAAGTTATTTCTGGTTTAGTCCCATTGTTGCTGCACTTGCGTGTACATAACCTTCCCAGGGCAGACTTGCACTCCCCTTGTTTCCTTCCTCTTGTTTGTAACTTAGGGAAGCATCTCTGAAGAGCAGTTCCTTCTAGCTGAGTCTGTCTAGAGGTCGTTTCTTGATGGTGGTTTTTTCACGTGCGGTGTTCTGATCAGCAGAGCTGCAAGTTCACCTGCAGTTCCATGAGCAGAGCTGGCTTTCAGTTAACAGCTCAGGGTATGGCAGGACGTACGGTTTGGAGTTAGCTTTTCCGTTCATGCTGTGCCTTGGAATTCTCTGTTGTTGCAGGTTGATGCACGCAGTGACCGAACTGGGGAGGTCATCTTTAAGGACAACTTTGCTTCCTCAATTGCAGGAGTGGTGGAGGGGGATTACAGAATGGATGGGAGCATGCAGTTAATCTGCTGTTCAGTTGACGGTGAAGGTGAGAGCATTGTTCAGGATATTAATTTAATACACGGTACTATCAGGCACATCGCATCGTCTCGGATTAGCTAAACATTGTGTCAGTTCCGTGGGCATTTTTGCGTGCCAAATTCCCTTCGCTTCGTGCAAAGTTCAGGGAATTTTAAGTTATGCTATCTGCAAACAGGATTTTGAGTATTGCCTTCTCTGTGGTAATTAGCGAGTGCTTCATTGTGATCCAGGAAGCCATCAGAATTCATTTGCCTGATGGAAGAAGTCCCATTCTAATAATGCAAAGGTAACTATATTCAGGACGGACTGTGGTTCTTCAGGCAATGTTATTATAGATGAATGTCTAGGAAGTCTTTTTTCCTATACGTGATAATTCTTTGGCCGCTTTACAGTGGGTAAAGGGGTTTAGAGAGCTAAGGGTGTGTGTGTGCATGTGTTTTCTGGTTTTCTTCTGAACATGAATAGTTTTATGTTAGGATTGTTAGATGTTAACAGCACTTTGTTTCCTGGAAAGCTCTGTCCTGAGACTGGAGAACTGGTAGATTTATCCCACGTTGCATTTAAGCAGTCAGACCTGGTTACTGTGAGTGGAAACAAATATGATCACAGATTATTTAAATAAGCTCAGCACAAATTTGCAGGATTGGCTCCCAGAGAGGCGCTGGTGTGATTATCCGACTGCTTGGCGTCAGTGGCCTCAGACAAGCAGGTCTGGCACAGCTCGTTTGGAACAAAAGCCTGTCCTTGTTAAATAGCACAGTATTCTGCTGTCTGTATTAATCACAGGCTGTAGGGATGTGCCGCGCTCGGATTTCAGCATATAAACCTTTGTCCCAAGCTCACAGAAGGGAAACATTGCACACAGTTCTGAAGACACATTGTCCTGGCAGACCTGTGTAGGTTAGTATCACTGAACATGTTCATGCTTTTCTGATGGGCACATCGTAAACAAACCTCAGCACAATGGGAATCCCTTTAGGCGTTATTAATAGCCCTGTTGCTGGGGTTACATGGGCGGTGCATTCTCATAGTCCTTGTCATCAGACTTCTGGTTAGGGCAGCATCCTTTCACGTGAGGTGGTGTTCTGTGTTTTAGTGCATTTTCTGTCTTGCTCTCATTTTAAATGAACGATTCCCTCTGAAACAATGAAGCGGGTCCTTCCGTGGGAGGACAGTGTGCATGCTAAATGCTTCTCAGGTTCCCTGCGACTTCTTGCTGGGCTTACACAGTCAGGCAGCATATTCTTCGCAGGAGTAACATTTTTGTCCCTGGCTTTCATTGTCAGCTGCAAGCAGAGCACACAGCCCTTGAGCAAAATGGAAGTTTATAGCAAGTGTCTTTGCCTCATCATCTGTTCAGCTTGTCGGTCTCCACAGGCGGTTGGAGATATTTCCATAACTCCGTGCTCCACTGGGCTGCTGGGGAACAGGTCTTACCCCTTGAAGTGTCCCTTGATTTTGGGAAAAACTAGTGTGGGTAGATCTTGTTTAGTGGCTGACTGACAGTGACTTAGTCACCTCCAGACAGTAATAACTCCTCTGACCAGCTCTAGAAATCCAGGTACACATTTTATTAATTTTGCATAATTGCAAACTTGCCTGAGCACCTGACAGAATGATTGTAGTGGGAATCCACTTGCCAAAGGACTGGGCGCTGCACTTGTCTGGTCATGTGAAGACAACTTAAAGACAGGTTGGAAATTCACCTTTTTTCTTTTTTTTAAATGTGCAGTTCTCTTGTCCCGATCGCCAGGAAAGTCAAAGCTTCCGAGTGTAAATCGACGCTCGGGTTTTCAGCTCAGTGGTACCAGCTGAAGAGCAGAATCAGTGTCTGCTGCTGAGGTGGTACAAGGGGGTCTTGTTACAGAAGCTAAAGTTTTTGGGGAGACTGTGAAAGGCTTTGCTGAAACTGGCTGTTCTGTTTCTGTACAGTCCGAGGCTATCTGCCAGGAGGTGAGGAGATGAAAGGAAACCTCATGGATACAAGTGCTGAGCAGGATCTGATCCGAGAACTTAGTCAAAAGAAACAAAATCTGCTGCTGGAATTAAGAAATTATGAGGAAAATGCAAAGGTACTACTTAAACAACGTGAAGGGCCGAAACATACCTATCTATTGCAATAAATCCAGAGTGATCTGGGAAGTGCTCGTGGGGCAGTCCTGACAAGTCGGTGCTATCACCTGTTAGGATGCAGCGAGATGCTCTGCTGGGGATACCTACTTCGGCATCTGGCTTGCTCCTTGTGCAAGTCCAGAACTTGCTTTTTGCATTTTGATAAGTAACATTTTGCTTGCTCCTTTGTCTTGCCAGAGCAGTTGTGTTTGGAGCTGGATTCTGTTCAGCCGTGTGCTTTGGCTTACAACTGCAAATTGTAATTTTCAATGCATGAACCAACTCAGGAGTCAGTCGGGGTTGTTGGAGAGGATCAGGAGAACGGGAGCACCGCCAGGGAAGTGCAGGAAGCGCACTTGTGGCTTTATGGTGAAGGTGCAGAAATACCAAGCTTTGAAAAATAGTCTGAGGAAAGAGCAGACTCGTATTTGAACAGTAAATGACTACCATAGCAAAAGCATGGAATGAAATAAGCTTGTGCTTAAAACTGTGCTTTTCTGGATAAAGGTTTGGGTACAGAGCTGAGCTCCATCAACGCTAAAGCACTTGGACAAATTGCAGCACAGGTGTCCACAGCTCCATGCCTAATCCAGCCGCTGTTCGTAGTGATGTGAAGTGCCTGGGAATTGCTGTGATACAGCCTTCTCCTGCAGGAAGGAAGAAATGACTTGTGTGTATGTTTTCTAGGTTACTTGAATGAAAATCTTGAAATTGTGGTACTGAAGGGTATATGTTTCGCAACAGGCTGAACTGAACACTCAGATGAAGGAAGCTGATGGGCAGAGAGGTGTGATTCCAGCCAACACCCAGCTCCAGACAGCCCTCTCGGTTAATCTGGGCTCTGACAGCCAGTCTGCCCACGTGGAGCTGTGCATTTCCACCACAAATGGTGAGTGGTAACCTGCAACCGTTGACATTCATTTCATGTAAATTCATGCAAACGTTTAGTTATATTTAGCTGACGATTTGCCTGTCTCCCCTTTATTGTCTGTAATTTCCCCTTTGTGGCTGCTTTCCTTTCGTAGAGTTTTGAATCAAGCTGTGTTCCTTTGATGGGTCTCAGGGGAGAGGAGTTTGGTGGAATTTGTTCCTTGTTATGCGTTATTTTCCAAGGCAATTAACAGTTAACTTGGATGAAACGAGTCCTGGTGATCCCTGCAACGCTCCTTGTGTTGGCTCTATAAACATTAACCTACAGCTGTGTTGGTGAGGTTGTTGCACGAATGCAGCTGGACCTCAGCTGGCTTTACGTGCAAAACTGGAATGACCCCAAGATAGCAAATCCACCTAAGTGCCAGGCGCGCTGAGGATGCGGTCAGGGCCCGGTGTGGTAGAGCTGGTCATCTGGGGTATCGTAACAATTCAGAGGAGGGATGCGAAGAGTTGACTGTGCTGAATTCTGAAAACAGTGGTGGTTTGTTGCCAGAGGACAGCTGTTCATTCAGGAACTGCCTTTTCTTCCTGTTGCTAAGACACAATCATCCGTGCTGTGCTGATCTTTGCTGAGGGCATATTTGAAGGAGAGAGCCACGTGGTACACCCCAGTCTCCAGAACCTCTCTGGCTGTGTTTGTGTTCCGCTTACTCCACCCAAAGATGTCCCTGTGGATTTGCACATCAAAGCCTTTGTGGGTTACAGGAACAGGTGAGTTTCGTGTTGTGATCTCTGCTGGTCTCCGGAGCGAACTGCGTGACCGGGAAACAGCAGTGATGTGGCTTCGTGCTTGTCCCACGGGAAGTGCACCGTTAATGCCCTGGTGCCCCACTCCTCTGTGTTGCTGGAAGGAGAGCCAGAATGCTTTCTTAAAAACACTCGTGCACCTGTGGTGCTGAGCTCTTCTCCAGACAAAGTCTAAATGCTCTGGAGTCGCTGGGACCTGTTGTGCTCTGGCCCTACCTTTAGGGGAACAGTGAGTGTTTCTTGTCTAGGGCTTGTGTTATCATGGGTCTCTGGAGGGAATCGAGAGACAGTGGCTGTGTCCAGGCTGCCTGCTCCCTCTCCGGGCCCTGAATGGCAGCTGCTGTGGACGGAGTGCTTGAAAGTGATGTCTTTCAGGCTACGAAGTAACCCTGAACCCGTTTGTCTTCAGGGCAAGTAGAAAGTAGCGTATGCCTGATTTCAAGACAACGCGTTTCCAGTTTCCTATAAAAGTGAAATACCTCTTCACAGACACTTGACACCAACTTTCTGCCTGCTCATATCCGCCAGAACTGGCAGTGCCCCAGCAAGCAGCGTCCTTTCCCTGAACAGGGAGGCATATTTTGAAAACTAGCCAACCACTGCAGAAAGAACGTATGGGACTGAATTCCCTCTGTGTTTTCTCTATTTGTCTTTATTATTGCTTTTAATAAGGCTTCACTGAACCTATAAAGAAGATAGTCACGTAGTAGGATCTTCAGTGCGTTAGCCTAGAGGATATATTTCGTTGGAAGGATTGTGGAGAATGTAAGCAGTAGGGAGGAATTGTTCAGCCTCATGCTGGGCTAACTCTGGAATTACCAAGTTCCGGTATTTCTTCTGAGAAATGGTAAGCAGCTGAGTACCTAGCTGGAAACTGCTGATGTCAGTAGCGAGCTACAAAAGGACCAGGAACTGTTGCAGTAGGTGAATCCCTGGTACGTTAGTAACTGTCTCTATTTTTCCTTTGGATTGCTTCCAGCATGCAGTTCCATGTGTTTGAGTTGACAAGACAGCTTCCCCGCTTCTCCATGTACGCCCTGAGCAGCCCGGGCTCGGCCGCGGAGCCCCTGAGCTTTGTGAACTGTGCAACGAATGAGAGGCCGCAAAGGGTGAGTTTCTGCTGTGCTTCCTACGTTTCTGGTCCTGCGTAGGTGGAGGGTTTGCAGTTAGCTCGAGATTCCAACAGCAAAGGGAAAATTGCGCAGTGAACCTGCACTGCCGGCCTTTGGAGTCTGTGTGTTACAGCTTGACTCCGAGCTTTTTTTTTTAACTTCTTTAAAAGATGCCTCAATTGAGGCATTCCCTGCTTCAGGAATTCCTGCAGGAACTAATGGGCTTGAGATCATGAGGCATTTCAGATACTCCCTTGTTTGCTGTGTGACAGCTCATGGACTGCCAGCGGCAGGAGCCCTGTCGTGAGTGATGAGTTCTGCAAATGATCAGGACAGGAAAAAGGCGGTGCGGTGCCCAGATAAACGCTCAGTTTCACGGCGGACGAGCAGCAGTGCTGTAGCTTTGGCTCTAAAAGATCTGAATTGTGGGGTGGCAGTAATTGGAGCTGATCGTTTCCCTCACAGCTGTAGGGCTCTGCTGTATTTACGTGGCCTTTACTGCATTAAATGGCCAAGGCAAAAAACCAAGATGAAACAAAACTTCCCTTTAACTTCGTGCAGTAGAACCAAGCCTTGCTTCCCAGCTTTCCCTGATCTCCGGGCTTATGTTTTGACCTTGGGCTGTGATCTCTGGTTCTTGGATTTGATTTTCTTGGGAATAATCAGCTTTGGATCAAGGATTCAACTGTCCTCGTTCTAACGAGTTCATGACGTGGGTTTAGGGGATGAAATGTAGAAAATTAAATTTCCAAGGTACCCTGAACAGAGCGCCCTGGCGCCCAGCACACACAGGGATGTTGAATGGTTCTCCGGGCTTTCCACACCGGTGATGGCTGATGCTCTTCATTTTATTTTTGCAAGATTGTTATGTGGCTGAATCAGAGCTTCTTGCTACCAGAGGATGCAGAGTTTCAGAGAGCTCCTTTTCAGGTTTGCTTCACTTCCCTTCGTAACGCGGGTCAGCTCTGCATCAAAATCAAGCCCGGCGGAGAGGTGAGTACCTTCGTGGGCAAGGGGAACACTCGTTTCATTATACTCTGGTGGAACTTAAGCGGGGGCACCAATACGAGGCAGTAAAAATGAAGGACGACAGAACGGGCAGAGAAGGTACTCATGTTTTTGGAAACTCTTGGGTCTGTTTACTCTTAGTCGGTAAAATTCCAGGGCCTGTCAATGAAGAAAGCTGCTTAGCCTGCAGATCTGTAGGAAGGTATTTGTTCCCACACAGGTGTTTGTTCCCACAGGAGCCATAATTTGAGACACAAAGGCTGCCTGTAACTTTTGCACTGGTCCTGTATGCAGAGATGCCTCTTTGCCCCAGGCCTGAATAAAAGCCCCTTTGAAAAATCGGTGTCTCCTGAAAGCCGTGGAGCTTGCTCGAGCAACAACTTTGCTTCTTGGTAGAAGGGCCTGCTTTGAGCCTGGGTGACTGCTAGAGAGGCGGTCCTGCCGGGCGATTCCGGGAGGTGTTTCGGTGTGGAAAAGCCCTGAAGTGCTTTCTTTGCTTTCTGACAGATTTCCATCAACACGGATGATATTGATCTGGCTGGTGACATCATCCAGTCAATGGCCTCTTTTCTGGCCATCGAAGATTTGCAGGTGGAAGCAGATTTCCCCGCGTACTTTGAGGAGCTGCGGAAAGTGTTGGTCAAGGTGAGGAGGCATAGGGCATTTCTAAATTGCCAGCTAAGCAGTCACTGGAGGTGCTTGTGTGAGAGGATCTCTGCGCTGCTTTAGCTTCTTCGTGGAAATCAGCCAGTGGTGGCTTGCTGTATATTCTGCACGAATGACAGCGGGACGCCCTCAACTTCCTGTTCTTTCTTTGTTCTGTGGAACAGGCCCTTGGTCCCCAGCAGCTGATTGTTCAGAATAATGTAAATATGTTGTTTGGGAGACTGAGCTGTGGATTTGGGTGAGGGAGGAAGGTCTGTATCTCAGCCTGATCACCCACGTCTGGGGGACAGGGTACTGCTCCGGCAGCCGAGGGGTGAGGGCAAGGAGAATGGTCCCAGGGATGCTGGTAGGTTAAGTTGGGATGTTATTTCCTGTTATGCTGGGCCGAGGTTTAGCTTAAACAATTACCTATGTGCCCGCAGTGCTGGGAGCCCTTTCTCATGACTGTTTGTTTTGGGCAGGTGGACGAACACCACGCGGTGAATCAGAGGCTGACTGCCGACATGGCTGAACACTCCAACCTCATCCGCAGCATGCTGGTTCGGGCGGAAGACGCACGACTCCTGGGAGACATGTGAGCAATTGCTGCTCTGCTTGCGTGTTTTGGGTTTAGAACGGCTGCTCTTTGCTTCTCAGGCAGAAAAGAGCACAAAAATCCATTTGTGTGATACAGGGGTGTGCCTATTGCAGCTCTCCGTGTAGAATTGGTACGTTTGCTGGTCCCACCATGAGCTCTTCTTGAGCCTTGTCTTGTTCTTTAGGTGGAAAACCAGTCTGGGGAAGACGGAAGGGCAGAGGACAGGGGCTTAGCGTGGAGCGGGTGGGGTGAATCAGCCTCGAGATGGTGACAGAACGAGAGAAGATACAATGAGGGAAGAAGGCCATCAAAGCTGTCTGTGGTGTGCGAGCTTTTGAGAACACCAAGAAACAAATTGTCGTTGTCAGTCCTTTCGCTCTGCCTTGTTGTGTTCTGCTGCGGACGTCCTATCTTTACTGTCAAGAGCAGCAGTGAAGAGGTCTGAGCTAAGGCAGGGCAGTGTTATTTACACTGGGGAGAGTGGCGCCGCCTTTTTCGGTCGCCAGATAAAATAACTGCAAAAGTAGACCTTTTTTCCCCGCCCCCCCCCTCAGTGAAATAGTATAACCAACATGTCTAGACAAGTCTGTTGTCTTGTGGCTGGCAGGCACGCGGGTAACCGTGGTAGCCATCACAACCGTGTATCACTACGCTCCTGTATTGACAAACCAGGAATGATTTTCTTATCCTCAGAGGTGCAAATAACTGGGCTGATTGTTCCCCCAGGAAAAACATGAAGACACGGTACATGGAGCTGTATGATCTTAACAGGGATTTAATAAATCAGTACAAAATTCGCTGCAACAATCACACGGAGCTGCTGAATAACCTGAAAGCTGTGAACCAGGCAATCCAGAGGGCTGGGCGGTTACGTGGTAAGTGGGTGTGTTTGGGGGGAACGGAGGGTCTTGGACCCCACTGAGGCAGCTAAGGTGTGTTTCAGAGGCCGCCTGGGTTAGTTAAGGGACTTCAGGAACTTCAGGATTTTTGGCCTGAAGCTAAATTATTAGAAGTAACCTTTCGTTTTTCAGTCGTGGCCAATTGCCGGTAACGGTGAACTGTGAGTGTCCAGTGTCGTCAGGGATCACAGCCTTAGAGCGAGCGGTTCAAAGCAGGGGTATAGAAATCGCTAGTTTTGTTGAACACAATTTAAAAAACATTTTTAAAGGAGTGTTTCAGTTCTTCCTTTATGATTTAATATTACATAATAATTGTAATATTACATTATAAATGTTATTTAATTATAAATAGCCTGGCAAGGCTGTTTGCCTGTATTACTAGTTCTGTAAGTCTTTGAGGAAGGAGGTATTTTTTTGTGCGTTTATAGCATTCCCCTTTCGACAAGCCCTATAACTCTACTGTAATAGCGCTACAGAAAATTCATCTTTAAAGGAAGGATTTTATTTATGTATTAGAAAAAAGGTGGCACTTCACCGTGTGTTTAAAAATATTTGAAAGCAAGCCCTGAGCTTTGAGGCTAGACCTAGTAAGTATTTTTACCAGTTTCTTCCTCAGTAACTGAAGTGTTTTTTCTTTTCTTTTTCCCGTTTTACAGTTGGCAAACCTAAAACACAAGTGATCAGTGCTTGTCGGGACGCGATAAGAAGCAACAACTTCAACATGCTGTTCAGGATAATGTGTGTGGGGACAGCCTCTTCTTAAAACGACTGGAGCAGCCGCAGACACACAGAGGCAGTGTTGCCATGCGGCGGGCAGATGACGGACCAGTGGCGACAAGCGGTTCATTCAGTCCCCTGCTCCACTGTAGGGTGAAGTAGTTGCAAAGGTAGCATTTTAGTTAAGCCATGAGGCAATAAACGTTATTATGCAGGCCAAAGGACAGTGAGCTTTGTGAAGAAAGCATCAGTGTTTACAGCGCAGCTGTGATATTTATGCAAGACAGAGGTGTGACCTTGGAATGGTTATTTTTCTTACAGTAACTTATTTATGTATTTTAATATATTTTGTAGTTAAGGCATCGGTCTTTTCCATTAAAACGTAGACTGGTTTGACTGCTTTTGGCCCTATTTAGTTGGGGAGATGCATACGATTAAGTTTATTTGGTGGTGGTGGTGGTGGGGAAACCCAAAAACCACTTTTCTGGTTTTGCTGCGTCGTAGTCTCTGTGCCCACTGAGCGCTTCAACCCTCTCTGTTAGAGAATCCCGGGTTTCATCGCAGGGCTGCGCTGCTTTCTAGGTAAGCTGCAATTCAGTGCCCTAGAAGCTCCAAAGGGATAGCATCTCCTTGCTGGCTTGTAAGCCGGAAGATATTTGAAAGCCGTCCAGGTCCACGATCCACGCAGGTGGGAAGCGGTCTGTTTCATATCCGACGCTCTCCCCACGCCTGGACCGCAGGAGGGTTTGCTTCCAGCCACTGGTTCCGTGCTGCTGCTGGAAAAGACTGCAGATATCGGTATGGGCAAGGGTGCGTTTCAGGAACAACAAAACCAAACTGCACACCCAAGCCGGTGCGTGCTTCTGAAGAGCTGGCAGTACTTAACGGGATCAAAAGAAGAAGGTATTGAAAAATCTCTTGGCTCCTGGCTAAAACCTGTTTATTAATTGTGGGATCTCTTAGAATTGGATTAAAATATTACAGAGTAAGGCTGTATGTTAGATCTAGAGATATTTTACAACCTTTGCCAAAGCAAATTTTCTTCTAGAAACTAAAAATAATCCTGCACGGGATGGGGGTTGGGCCCCAGTGCTCCTGGCTCCTGCACCATTTGTTGCATCTACCGCTGCGTGGGTCTGGTGTCACAGTGCAGCAGGGAGGAGCCCGTCCACCTCGCTGAAGAAAAGTTCTCGGGTAGCTTCTTGGGGCTGTCAGGAGCATTCGCGCCCTGTAAGTGGTCTGTCTTTTACTTGCTACTACTGAATTAAAGCCAGCAGCCCACTGTTTGCTACAGAGCAACTGGCGAGCGTGCAACCAGTTGAATGGGGAACGTCGTTCTTGCAATGTTTTAATCCCCAAAACAGCCCCTCGCTGCCGCTTTAGTCCCTTCAATATGGAGAACTGTGCTGCTGAAAGCGCAGAGCTCTGTCGCTTCAAACCTGCAGCAGGAGCTCATTTGAAACCCTTTAAGAACGTGGTTGTTGGTCAAATCCAGCTCCTTGGTAGAAGGGGCGGTGAGCCACCCATGCCGTTCTAAGCAAGTGAGCTTTAAGTCTTGATTATGGAACAGTCTCCTGGCATAACTGCTGGGCTTTCTGCCCCCTGCTTTACCTGTTCCCACTGTTTCAACCTCTTCTTCTGTTCTTTACGTTCAAAATCCCAGTGCTTGCTTACTTACATTTACGTAGTTCCATTCGGCGATAAGGGAGCCGCTCTGATTGGAAAGCAGCTTTCCCATCAGCCTGGTTTTCAGGGCTGCACACCAGGCACTTCCCGTCCCAGCTCTGTTTTGCCCTGGGCAGTGAGGTCAGTCCTTCGGTCACAGTCCAGACCTCTGATAAGGCTGATTTCCTCTGGCTAAGTTTCTGACAACAAAGTTTGTCATTTATTTTCCCGTAAAAACAACTTTTATCTTTGCCAAATGTAAAATCCGCTGTCCCGTAAGCTGAAGTGATACCAGGTTTGCAGTCACCCGTGGAAATAAAGCAGCCCTTGGCTGGCATGCAGCAGCCGGCTGGCGTAACCTGAACCTGCGCCAGGAGATCAGTGGCAAACAGCCCCCGTTGGTACAATTCGGCCCAGGACTAATGCCTAGTGATCCCGTTCACAGGCACAGGAGGGGAACGGGGCACAGCAGGTTAAGCCACTTGTCGAGTACAGAATAACTTCTGAAACCACACGAGTAGAGCTGCGCGTTGCTAAAAATTCACGGGCAAGGCGGCTTAGGTGGCACCATACCTTGGTACGTGCGCTGGGGATTGGGTCTAAACCACTGTCCTGCCCTGCTGCGGCACGTCAGTGCTTGCCGGAAGCTTGAGTTTAGGCCGGAGCCTTCCTCGTACAGCCCCTTTGCTGCCCGGGAAACCCACTGTGGAAGGGCCGTGCCGGATCAGCGCCTGCTGAAGAGGGATCTACGTGACGGTGATTTTCAATGTCCTAATTCAAGTTACATTTTGGAGTTTAAAAAAACATTTGGAACTGACACTTGACAACAGGTTACCTGATCTCAGCCCCTGTTTCTCCAAGCCCCACGAATTGCTGCTCGTCTTAATGAATACTAATTCACTGACTACTCACTCTCAGAACCTCTCTGCTGTGTGTTTATGAATGCTGAAACCATTCCTTCAGTCTGGTCTACAGCTAAACTGTTTTATCTTGCTCCGTGTTGAATTGTTCCCGTTTTCAGCTACTTGGCAAACTAATAACCGCCAAATCCTGGAAGATTTGTTACGAAGGATTTGCGTAACTGGGCACTTCAGTAACCGAAGCCTGCTGGTACCCTGCGTTCAATGCCAGGCTTTGGAGGTGCAGCCAGCTGCTGGGAAACGCATCCTCGAGCTGATCGCCATCTGCACAAGGCCGTCTTGGTCTTGCCGGGTATGAGGTGCTGTTCTTTGGTGCTCACGCTCCGTAACTCTTCACTTACTGTGCTCGATCCTGGTTTTCTATATTGTGCTGCTTACTCATTTTGTGGGTGTGTGTATATTTCATATTCCTTTCCGTAATGATCTGAGTCCTTTGTGAGCAGCTACACCTAAGTGTACACAAGGATTTGTATCCACCGAGAGCATCTACGGAGAGGGCTCCCGTTCTCGGCGCAGTCTAAATGAAGAGCCCTCCCTCTCCCCAAGTCGCTCCCGCCATTTAACATTTTGGCGAGCGGAGTCTTTCCCCTGTACCTGCAGCGCCAGCCGCACGTGGGGCTGCCTTTGGCTTTGGGGACTGAACAGGAAGGGTGGGAGAGCAGAGACGTGTTGTTTTTTAGATCTTTGAATGCTAACTGCAATTTGGCTTCTTCAGTTACTTCACATCGATCACCGGAGGCAGAAGGGTGGTTCCGTGTGGGATCAGATGGATGCCGCTCGCTGAAGCAGAGGCTGCTATGCCCTCTAGTGTATTAGTTATTATTAAACCCAGCAAGCTTCAGAGAGCCCGGCTTCTTCCCAGTCTTCTGGGAGGCTGTTCCAGGATCTACCAAGCACACTCTTAGGCTGGCAATGCTGTAGAATAATAACTTTGTTTTGTTAATTAACTTACTCCCAACTTTCCCTAGCTGACCGTGACATCAATAGCCGTGGTTTCTGTCACCTTTGTTCAAAGCAACCCAAATAATTTTTCTTTTTTTTTTCTTTCCCCCCCACCCCTCCTTTGAAACCTCCGTGACTTGTCTCTTCCTCCTGGCGCAGCTCAGAATAAGAACTTCTTTCTCCCCAAGAGTAGCTGCTGCCCAGAAAGGCAGCAGAGTGCCTCAGAAACCAGTGATGCACAAAGAAGGGAGTCCTGTCCTCGCCTGAGGATTTGTTCCCGCATAAAACGGTAGGAAAGTAAGATCAAGCAAGAAAGTCTCGGCAGTGCCCGAAGAAGGCAGCTTAGGGAGACGAGTCAGAGCGTGAACAAGATGATGCAGATCTTGCAGTCGCAGCTCGGAGAATCCACGTTCCAGCTTTCTCCCTGGCCGGCAGTGCAGGAGGGAAAAGCTGGAACTGAGCAACTGCGCATAGCCCAGGACCGAGCTGACACAAACCGTGCGCTCCGCTGCATTGGGCTCTAAACGGCCACGTTCCCCCCTCGCTCTGCCATCAGCGGGGGCTGAGACACCTTTCATTTCAGAAGCAACACCAGCAGCTTCATCACTCCAGGGGTGCCTTTTTCAAACCTGTGTGCGTTGGGCCTGCAACTGAAGGTTGTTGCTCCTCTATCTTCATGAAGCGATGCCCGAAGGACGTCTGCTGCTGCGCTCAGAGGTGCAGAGCACTCATGTGCCAACACAGCTGGCCTTGCTTTGAGCTTACTGCTCCTCTGCTGCCTGGAACCAGAGAGGCAGCAGGCTCTAACCCAAAGCTACCCGCTCCCAACCCAAGAGACGCAGGAGGGATCGCGTGTGCACACTCTCCCTGGTGCTGTCGGCCTTGGATGAGCCGGAAGTACACCTGTGTCTGTTCAGTGCCAAAACCTCAGAAAGTTTCAGGCACGCAGGTGCAGTGCCAGGCCAAGCCTCCAACGGGGTGCTGTGTGCTGTGGCTGCCTCGTGCAGCGACCAGCACGGCTCCGCAACAGCACCCTGGGCTGGGCTGGACACCTTGCTCTAGCGCAGTCCTGCTTGCAGTGCACCTGGGGCAGATGAGCAGGGCTGGAGGTGTGTACTGGGGCCAAGTGCTGCTCCAAGACCACCGCCTTGCTTGTACTGTTCACCGCAGGAGCCGGACCCCTGCTGCCTGGAAAGAGCTGAGCTGAGCTCCAGTGCCAGAAGCCCAGCAGACCCCAGGAAAAAGCGAACGCAACACGAGGCGATGCTGCTGGGCACCCTCCTGCTGTCTGGGGATGACAAGACAGGGAGAGGTGAGTGACCGCCTTCCGCTGCCAGCCGCCCTCCCCTCTTGTGAGCCTGGAGCCACAACCCTTTCAGAGCCCTCTGCGACACCCGCCAGCAGTGAAGGACACAGGAGCAGGGCTCTTCTCTATTTAGCTTGTAAATTCTTTGGAGAAAGGGCTGCATCTGGGTCTGTCTGCGCAGCATTTAGCAGAGTAAGTCCTGCGCCTTGTTACGGTGCCAGGCCCTTCCTTCTCTGTGCCAGCAGCCTTACAGCCTCGCTGTCTTCCTTCCCAGCTCCACAGAGTTGTGCAGCTGGAAAAACCTGGTATTTCCTGTGGCAGCTCCTTTATTTCTGCCTCTACAGCAAGCGCAGTTAAGCCCCAGAAAGCGTCTTGGGCATTTTGTAACAAAACTTGCCCAACCAGAGTTCGAAACATTTAACTGACCCTTTTTTTTTTTCCTTTTAATAAAACCAGTCATCAGCTTGGGGCAATGTCCAACTGGTATTTTCACCTGGACAGGTTGGAGCTGCATCCCACTGTGCTATTTCCACGAGAAAACAGCTGGAAAGCTGACCATTGCGTGACGACGCCCCCCTCCATGTAGCATGAAAAGCAGTTGAGTGCGTGTTACAAAGGCCTTGGGAGGAGACTGAATCCCCACTTGTACAGTTAATGAAAGTCACCTGGACCCCAACGAGCAGGCTACGGCTCACGCGCAGCGTGGCGAAGTCTGGGCTTAGACAGGGCTCAGCTGAACGCCTGCATTGAAAGCTGCTCCCCGCTCACCACCCCCGCTGCTTTCGGCGTGACGCCAGTCGCACTCTGCACCATCACTCGTAATAGACAAAGGAAAAATCCCAAAATCCTGTTCTGTTCGGATGCTTTTCCAGGCGTGCCAAGCTACGATGATTGATGTATTTCACAAACTTCATCGTTTCTTTGTCTCTATAAACTAAGGCCAAGCAGTTGTCCTCTGGATTCACTGTCAGCAGCTGGAAGGAAGGGAGGAAATTAGTTTCACAGAAACAGCTTTGGTACCATTCCTGGGAAGAAACAAGCAGAACTGTTCCAAAAGCTGGCCCCAACAAAGGTCTGGTGCCAGGCAAGGAGCTACACAACTATTTTTGCTTTACTACCCCTCACCCTGAAGCCTTAATTAGACAGGAAGGGATGCCGGGTGACTTCTGACTGCTCAGCACTCTCGCTAGTACCAATACCGAATGTGACGCCAGTAATGAGCGTGCCCCTGGAAAAGCATCGCCTCTGCTGCAGCCTTGAGCCCCTCTGGTGCTTCCCAAATACCACATGGCGCTGCGCACTGTCAGGGACAGAGCCCTCAGCCTTATGGTGAACGCTGGCCTCCTGAAGACAGAGCAACACCCACAAGCGGTGATTCGGGCAGGAAGGCTCCAGCGCAGTACCGAGCACGCTCAGGACTACGTTAGCGTTACGACAAAGTGTAACTATGCCTCTCCAGCCTAAACAATTTTATCTAATTTGCGGCTGAGGTCCTCACCTCTTCGTCTTCACCTTTAGCGATGTAGGAAGTAAAGCCACCATATTCCGGATCCCAGTCTTCAAACAGAAAAGAAAGATTCTTAGAAAGTTCAGCACCGTTCAGGCTCCGTCCAGCCTGCCTGGAGATGCTGTCTTTCTGCCCCACTCCCCGCAGTTTCTGGGTACAGCACGAGCCCCGGTTTCCCTCCCACCAGTCTCTTCTTTTTCTCAAATCCGACACAACTGGCAGCGATCGTACCAGACCTGCCTTTTGCCGCAGG
The DNA here is from genome assembly GCA_013398225.1 of Steatornis caripensis. Taxonomy (NCBI): domain Eukaryota; kingdom Metazoa; phylum Chordata; class Aves; order Caprimulgiformes; family Steatornithidae; genus Steatornis; species Steatornis caripensis. Next base: position 37,390 of record VZSC01002845.1, read on the forward strand.
CGGGCCGTTGAAGGTTGCTGGGCTCTGTGCTCCCCCCGTGTAGGGCGGTTGGCCTTAGCAGACGTGCAAAGGCTCTCGGTGAGATTACTGGTGTGTGGTTTCAGCCGTGCATTCTGGGCTCAGCTGCTCCAAAATGCTTACGTTTAGGTTTTTGGTTTTCACCGCTATCTAACTAGCAATCAACCTAAAATGCCTAAAGCAACTTTTGAAAACCCTGGGCTTTGTGAGTTGGAGGCGGTTGGATAATGTTGATGAGCTGAACGCTTCCAGCAGGTGTTCTGGCCCCCGACCCTCCGCCATGCCCAGTGAGAGGACGGGCCTGGCAGAGGCAGCCTTCCCCTCTGCCCCACGCACCACCCCCTGCTCCAGCCAGAAAGGTCAAAGCTGCTCCCAAGACAACACTCCCAAACCTTTGTGTAAGGGCGGCTGAAACCACTTCTGCTTATGCAGAAGTGAGGACTAGGATAAAGTCTACAGAGCCCTTCTGTTAGGAAAAAGCAGGGAAATCTTGGGGTATTGTAGCCCTGCTGAGAATTCAGAAGCCCTTCCTTGATGCAGACCTCGTATTTTGATGCAGCTCCGTATTTTGTCCGCTTACCCTCACAGCCACAGAAGAAGAGCAGGTCGAGAGCAAATTCTGTTGCTTGAGCGTCATGGACTAGAGTATAGTGCCCGTGGGTCCAGCGCCTCAGCTCTCCCGCACACACAGGGGTACCCACGCCTAGAAGAGGGAACACACGAGCTGCGGAAAACAGGGAAGTCATACAATGGCGGGCGCCCGCGAAGCTCAAGGCATGCAGGGGGCAAGCCCCTGCGCTGCCACGCCACTGTGGAGCTGTGTTTGCTAGCCCCAGGGAAGCGTAAAGGGAAGAAAATGTAAAGCTGTGGATCTCGTGTTAGCTTTTTCCCTACAGGTGGGTCTAAGCTACGTCCTTTGAGCAATGTGGAGAAGGTGGGCCAGGATTTGCTCTTTCAAAGGGACCAAGCTTGTGACGTGCTTTGGTTTAACCAGTTCCTCCTTTTGTTTTGGGCTCCCCCAGACCCCACCAAGATTTACAGTAGTGCTCCAGACTTCAAGGGCCAGCAACCTGTCTGTTCTTGAAGTACTGAAACTACCAGATGCTGCAGTGAAGGGGGACATCGCTCTGAACTCACTCTTTGCTCGCCATCCAGGAGGTATGTTGGAACTTGGGGAAGCCCTTCTTTTCTTGTGGGTCTAAGCTCAGTTTTCAATCTGTGCAGCCCCAAGCTCTGCCCTCCTCATGTGTGAATTTACAACCACACGGCAGGAATGCAGCAGATAGAAGAGGCAAAATGATCAGCGGTGGTAACCAGAAAAAACAGAGCCTTGTACCAGGCAAGCGTGTTCTGGGGGGTTGTCAGTAGGACTTGGGTGTTTTATTACCTTTTATTCCAGTGTCCGCTACCTTGCCTGACTCGGCACAAGATTAGCATTTTCAAAAATTCCACCCTCAAACTTCAAAGGCACTGTTTGAAATAAACAGCACTGATCCACGAATCCAAAATTAACCTCATCTTTTATAGCAACGATATCTCATTGCTGACAACAGAGCGGTTGTTCAGGCTGGCAGCGCTTTCTGAAAGGTTAAATGCTACTTTTAGGTATTGGTTTTCTAATTCTAATTATCTTCACTTCTGATCTGTTCACTTTCTTCCTTTTGATTTGGTCTCCTACAAGAATCTATACAAAGAAGGAGTGTAACTACTGGCAAAAGATTATCGGGCAATTAACTAGCATGCCCGGTCCTCAGCCATGCCTCAACTCCTACAGAAGTGCCGCCCTTGAGACTTAATTCTGTTCAGAATGGCAGCTTCAAGCTTAGTCATTACTTTGCTCCAAATTCTTTTGCAACGGTCACTTATTCTGGACACCCAGTCTGACACGCTTCAAGTCCCACGCTTGTGCTGGTGCCTCGTGCTGGCTGCCGTACAAGGTGAAATCCTAGTTCCATAAAAATCACTGGGAATTCTGCAGCCATCCTTAATGTCAGGATTCTGCTCAAGTCCTTTCACGCTGCTGCTGCTCGACTTACCGTTCTGCGTCTCGCTGTCTTGTGCTTCAGGGATGTTGTCAGGCTGGTCTGGCTGATGGGGATCGCTATCAGCATGTTGTTCGGTCTCTGCCTGCTCAGGTTTGGGAATGCTGTGCCCAGCAGTGTCTGCTGCTCTTCCTTCCCCGGCATCTTCGTCCTCATCAGAGGGAGCCAGGAAGTGGAGCTTTAGGCCGGTGAAGTTGGAAAGCAGCAGAAACAAGGCCTCGGAGCGTAAGAACTGCAGGAATTTCTTCAGGACGTCAGGGAAGCTGCCTTCCTCTGCTGCCTCATAGAGTCTGAAAGACAGCAGAGATAGCAGCAGTGGAGAACCAAGGACCGCGTCAGTGGGGGCAGCGTCAGCCAGTGCAGCCTCACGGCAGTTCCTGCTTGGCCTGATCAATAGGTGCAGGATGCTGTCGCTCCCCACCTTTTATTGGCAGGCCCCCGGCTTCCCCACTGGATGTCTTTGTTCTCCAAAGCTTCGCACAGCAGTTGGTATTTCTCTTTCTAGGAGAGAAAGATAGTGCAGAAACTTTAACATTTAGCTCCCAGGTCTCCCCTGGTGTGCTAGAAGCAGCCACTGTCTGCTCTCAGATAAGGCACTCTAACTTTTTATCTAACTTGTTTGAGGCTACTAAGGACTGCTGAGCTGAGGGGCACAGCCTGGGTGGGCATCCTGTCTCTTCAATGCTGGGGACCAAAAGGTATCAAATGCTCCTCGATTGTCTGCTGAGTGAGAACGCAACTTCACTGAGACACGGACGCCCAGTACACCAGAGGTAAATCAGCCTTGAGAAGCAAAGCCTTTCAAGTAAGGCAAAATCGTTACGGGTCGTTTGTTTCAGACAGGTTGGGGTCCCCAAGCGCTAAGCTGCAAGAGCCAAGGGACAAGGAAGGACCCTCTGGGCACCACAAGGCTAGGAAGCAGGAAGGTCGACATGTCTTTCCATCCTCCCACTTTGCTTCTTGCAGGCAACAAGAACGTTGAAGCAAAGCGTTGGATTTTTTTGGTGAGTCCCTGTGCAGCAGTGTGCAGGCAGGCACATGGGATCCATCCACAGAATCACAGAATGGCTGAGGTTGGAAGGGACCTCTGGAGATCACCTCCTCCATTTGCCTTTAGGGAGCGAAACTAGAAGACGTTCTAGTTGACCGGTGTACAAGCGAGCCCTTTCCCAGCTGGTGTGGCATGTGATACCTGCCAGCCCTGGGACCTGTTCTGGCAGAACCCATCCGATTGAACCACTGGGCTCACCTTAAGAAAATCTTTCAGGAGGATTTCTGATCGCTCCTCAAATTCCTCCTGGATTTGAGCTTGGGAGTCCATGTCCATGTAAGCTAGATTGATCCACTCATACAAGATTTCATGCTGGAAGGGAAATGGATTTGAACGCTGAATTTGCAAAAGTAGAAAGGATTCCCCCACTTTCCCCTTCCCCAGCTGGCCACAGGGCTGGATTCCTCCCCACACACATTCCATTCCTTCCTTCATTTCACTGCACCACGGCTATTTGCTGCATTCTCTGCACTACCGTAGGTATGCAGAACATACAGAGATATACGAGACAAGAAAGAAACCAGCTACAAATTCACGGGCAGGAAACAGAAGATGAGAATGGGATAAGTTAAAGAATAAAGCATCCCCAAGCATCAGTGCATCCCATCGTAGGTATTCCAGGGACATGAAAAAGACAGAAACGGAGAGAAGCAGAGGTAGGCTCGTTACTCACATCACAGGGGATGTGCGGGCTCCTGGGCAAGCGAGCTTCAACGTGGCGTGCAGGTCTGACTACTGACGGGCCGTGAAACCAGCCACTCACCGACAAGCGGCACTTCTCCTCGGACAGAACTTCTGACACCTGGAACAACGTTGAGCAGCATGTTACTGCTTAGGCTACAAAACATGTAAGGACCAGCTGTAACAGGCACCATGTAGACTCATCGAAGGAGCCGGAGCTGCCCCCAGAAAGCCTACTGCGCACGGAGAGAAGTCCAACAAGGGCTACACCAGGCTGGATTATTCTTGGCCAGCAGAGAGGGCTAAAGCAAACTTGGATGCTTAGGTTCATTGTAGGTTTCCACAATCCCAGTCCAAGCTCCCAGCAGAATCTACTCCCTCTCTCTCAGAGCTTTGCATCATTCTGTTATTAAAAGTAATTGCATTTTATTTTTCTACCGTTTATTCTGTTGAAGAACCAGCTGCCCCAGGCTGCAAACATTAGCTGTCACAGCTTCATCCGGAAACTCAGAAAACACTGAGCAGCTGTGGGCCACAGCAGACTCCACTGGTCTACTTTTTTGTCTTTTACTTTTTAAAAAGTGCTGTAATACAGGCCGTCATGAAGGGCGTTTGCCTGGGACCTCTGGCTCTTTGCCTCCCAATCTGTCAGACTAAGAGCAGCACCTCTATCCTGGCATTTAAGCTAGGCTGCGGAAACCCTTGGTTTTCGCTCAGTGACGGCCGCTGTTCAATCTTGATTTCATCACATTGCGAGAGGTAGATCAGGCTAAATGGAACAATTTCACATTCTAGGGTGCTGCACTGTAACAGTAGTGTGAAGAGAGAGCCACCCCCTTACGTGGCTTGCAAGCCACAAACTTGTGAATCTTTGAATAGCATGTGAAGGCTTTGCACTGGGTTTTTCTTTTTTGTTTTTTAGAGCAGTCTGACGGAACAGGAGGAAGAAACACAGCCTGTTCTGAAAAGGTTTTGGCTCTTGTTGATTGTTGCGGAGCTGCGCTGGCCCCTTCCTTGCCTGACTTAGAGGTGTTCTAGGTTATTTGCAATGGCTACCGAATCCTAGATCACTTCGGAAATGGAAGCCAGAAGAATGCCTGTTGTTAGAAGCTCACGGACTCGCTCTGCTCAGCAGCCACCCGCAGCTTTATTTGCCATCTCCTGAATAAACGTACGCTCTGAAGGTGAAAACCTGAAGATCTGTTAGGAAGTGCTGACTAAATGCTGTTTGCCCAATGTCTGAGAGGGCTTTAGGGCTGGCAGGTGCTGCAAAGGCTTCCTATGAGTCTCACCCTTAAGTAGTGCTCCGGCAGGAATTCCCAGGCTGTACGAGAGGGTCGAAGAAATGATCAGTGCTGCTCTGGGCACAACCGGCAAGGTCCAGATCTGGGAGGCTTTGATTCACAGCACTCCCATTTAAGCTTAATGCTTATTTTAAAAGTAGGTTTATTACTTAAGCTGAGTTTATTGCCTGTGTTAACAGTACCCGAGGCAGTACACAGGGCTCTGACTAGTGCTAATGTGTGGGATTAAGTTTAGGTCAGTAGGAGGCAGTCACGAGGTTAAGTGGAACACGGATTTTTACGACAAGCTTAAATCACTACCTGAAAACAATTAGGGCAGAGACCAAGTAGATGCTTCTGTTATTTTTGTGTCATTAAAACCCTAAGCAGTCTGGGCAAGGATATGCCCAACCTCCATCACTGGTCTTCCTCTCCAGCCCCCTGCTCTTTGGCCCTGTTTGTTACAGTCCGTGGTGTTCTCAAGCCCGCAGGAGTCTCGGATTTCAGCCAGGTGTTTGTATCGTGCAGTTCCACAGACTAGTCATCCCGTTCCCAGGCATCTTCCCGATCAGTGACACAGAGTGCTACTTAACTGTAGCGGCAGTTCTAGTGTAGGGTACCGTGCTACATCTGTGTTTCAGTGGGGGTAAAGCCCCATCTGCACTGTGCCCTGTTGGCAAGGTGATGCACTGAGAAGCTCTTCAAGAGCAAAGTCATGGCATCGGCACAAAAAATGCGAGCTTGTTTAAAACAAGCAAACAAACAAAAATCTCTCTGCCAAATCGACAGCAGTGGCTTGCCAGGACAGCAACACAATGGAAATGGAAATTTTCCTTCCGCCGGGACGATGAAGCTAGACCGACAGTTTAAAGTTGGCTTTGTCAGTTCTCGTCCTCCTTTAAGTCCTGCCTTTAACACACAGCACCTAGCCTGAGTACCCACTCTACCCACACTTCTTCCTTTCCCTTCTCCCCCGCCATCAGGACTGCAGTAACAGACACAGTGAACAACCACAACAATGAGAATCAAAAAACGAACAAGAGACAGCTCCTTGCCTGGTGGAAAGAGACTGGAGACACTTCAAAGAAAACCAGCGTGTTCCACGAAGGCACTAAGGACTTGACAATTTGCTGTGGCTGAAGGTGTTCTGAGGAGGAAGAAAACATACTCTGGTTAAGGTATGAACTGGAACTCACTAGAAACTGCCATTTCTCTCTGACTTCACGACACTGCAACTGGCAAGACACTTGGCTCTAAGGGACAGGGCTCAGAGCAAGGGCGTGATGAGGAATTGGTGGGCTTCTGCTGCTGGAATGGGACGTTATCGCCACGACTTTAGAGTTACTGGCACATCATGTCCATCCTGCCTCCACTCTTGAGCCTTGAAAAAAATAAACGGAAAAAAAGGACTCCCCTCTTCATTACCTTCTCCTGTTCCTCTGCTGTCATCCATTAGCATTGTCTGCAAAGCCTGCTACAGCCCACCGCTAAGGGGCACATTTTACCTACCTATCGGCTTCTCTGGACAAAGGAGACACTCCTTATCTGCCTCGTACTCTCTGGGGAGAGAGTTGCTGAAAGGGGCGCGTAAACTTCATCTTTTTTGGCCGCCTGAGGCTGAGCTTCGAGCGCTCACCGTCTGTGCTATACAGGTCCAGCGTTCCCCCGTCGCTTTTCTCCCNCGGCTTCTCTGGACAAAGGAGACACTCCTTATCTGCCTCGTACTCTCTGGGGAGAGAGTTGCTGAAAGGGGCGCGTAAACTTCATCTTTTTTGGCCGCCTGAGGCTGAGCTTCGAGCGCTCACCGTCTGTGCTATACAGGTCCAGCGTTCCCCCGTCGCTTTTCTCCCAGGGTGGGACGAGGTACAGGATGAAAGCAATTCTCCGACCTTCCAGCTCATCGTCGTGGCACAGCAAGACATCTGCAATCACACACGTTTTGCTGCAGTACCGCCTTTCCATTACACGCGTGATTCATTCTAATGGCCACTTCCCAGCCCTGTCCTC